>PVIW01003303.1:0-66382 GCA_004026585.1 Noctilio leporinus
TGCGTTTCACCTGCCTCCAGCCACAGACCTGGCTGGAGACCTGGCTTGCAACCTGGTTATGTGCCCGAGCTGGGGAATCGAACCTGTGACCTTTGGGTTCACAGGCCGGCACCTTATCCACTATGCCACCAGCCAAGGCTCAACCTGTTTACTGTTTTAAATCCTATTTTAACCATCTTTCTTTCTTTCTTTCTTTTTTTAAATAATTGAAGTAATGAATGTACTTTTCTATTCAGTGTCAGGTGTAGGGGATACTAGATAATAACATGTTGCCCATCAGTCATGTATTCATTAAATGTTTAGTGAACTTCTAAGTTGAGATACAAATCAAAACAAAGAGTACACTGTGGGGCTGAAGGAGAAACATTCAAATAACAACTCAGTTCCTGCCCAATCCTATTTATTTTTATAAAACCCACATGGTTCAAAATTCAAAAGATACACATTCATTTACAGTAGAAAATCTTAGATCTGGCTAAGTGGATTGAGCACCAGCCTGAGAACCCAAAGGTCTCTGGTTCGATTCCCAACCAGGGCACATAACCAGGTTGCAAGCCAGGTCTCCAGCCAGGTCCGGAAGTGGAGGCCTGTGAAAGGCAACTATACGTGGATGTTTCTCTCCCTTTCTTCCTCCCTCCTTGCCCTTCTCTTTAAAAATAATGAATAATGAATAAAAAAATGTTTAATTAATTAATTAATTAAAATGAAAATCTCTCTCTCAACCCTGTCCCCCAGCCCATAGCTCCCCTCCCTGGAGGCCACCAATGGTACAGTCTCTGATGTGTCCCTCCCAGCTTTTAACGTATCCCAAGCACTAGAACAGTGTTTAACACAACACAGGCACCCCATAAATATTTGTTGCATGGCTGAATTTATAAGCAGATATACTTAGAATTTTCCCCATTTTTGCATAGCCTTCTATATACACTGTTCCAAATCTTGTTTTGTTTTGTTTCGTTTTCACTTTATAATATATCTTGACAATCCATGCAGCTAAACTTCTAAGGGGAGAGTTCCAGGGACTGTGGCAGGCCAGCTGAAGCAGTGATATGTGATGTCATAATTTCTGAGTAAGAGAATGTGTGCAGACCTTGCTAATTCCATAGCATCAGAGCTGCCGACTTGCCTCACCTGGATATGCGTTCTTGAAAATGCTCTGGGGAGGGGACCTGAATGAAGTGTGTGAGGCTGTCGGGAAAGAAGTGCACACTGAAAAAGCCCCCAAAAGTCCACCCACAGAAAACCGAGAGTTGGTCACCACCTTGCCAAGAGTGATCACAGGGACTCAAACCACAACCACAGCCACCAAAGCCGGAGAGCTGGCTCCTTCGGGCCTGCCAGATGGCACAGAGAGCCACCGCTTACCTGAGCATACTGTTCCTTGAGTGGGCTGGAGAGTCGGAGGATGGCACAGACGTCAGCCCCAAGTCTGTGGAACAGGGAGATCCAAACCCAGTGAACCTGCACCTTCCCGGCCCCAGAAGAGTCCAAAGGCCTTGGATGAAGTCCCATTTCTGTTTTTGGTATCTTTCTAACTTTGTCAGGTCTCAACTTCCCTGACTCTATTTTCTCATCTGTAAAATGGGGGTGCCAGCTTCTGTTCTGTCTCCCACATGATTACTATGAAACTGAAATAAATGTGAAAGAGCCCTGAAACTAACAGGTAAAACAAATAAAATTATAATGGCAGTGTGATATTCTGGCCAGATTAGATTACTGTTGGACCCCTGAGCTGGTTGTCTCACAGCAAAGGTATCTCAGTCTCAAATGACTTGGTCTCCACAACATCAGTACTTCATTCATTCAGTTCAATTTATTCAACCAACCATTTATTGTATGGTACTGTATGCTCACACCTTCACTTAAACACTGAAATAGTGAGATAGGTGTTCTTATCTCCATGTTTCAGTGAGGAAGCTGAGGTGGAATGAGAACTGACTCACTCAAAGCAATATTGCAAGTAATAAAGCCAGTGTTGTTCAAATTCAACTAATAGCCAACATTTAGTTCCCGCACCTTTATGAGGTGTCAGAAATGGTTCTAAGCCCTTCCTTCACATGCATTATTTCACTTAGTCCTTACAACCAAACTGTTATTATCCCAACCTCACAAATGACAACACTGAGGCACAGAATGGATAAGAAATGTATACAAGATTACAAACTAGGAAGTGGAGTCAGGATTTGAATCCCAGTAGTCTAGTTCCAGAGTCTGTGCTTCTGGCAACTATTTAACCTCTGTGTTTCCAGGTAAAGAGAAATGCAACTTAGAAAAAAGTGATGGTGATACTTGATGGTGGAAGATTCAGTAGCAACCTCTGCCCTGCACTCCCCCACAACCTCTTAGAGCCCCCATAGTGTCCAAGAGCAACCTCCAGGTACCTCCACCCCACTGGTCTTAAGAGGAAAGCAGGTCCACCCTACTTTCACCCTGGCCCCTCTGCTCTCCGAGCCCATGACTCAACAAAAACGCTCCCACACAGAAATCTTGCTTTGAGAGAAGGGTATTATTTGGGAAGACAGTCAAGTAGTGCAGAAAGAACCCATTCCTTGGGACTGGTTTCAAGTTTGAGTCCTGTATCTGACAGGACTGTGGCCTGGCAAGTTTGGGTTGTGTTTTGTTTTATTTTTCAGAGCCTCAGTCTCTTCATCTGTGAAATGGGGATAATGACTAATATCACACAGAACCTAACAAAGAGGTTTGGAGGATAAAATGAGATAATACGTAATCATGGTGCCTGGCACATAATAAAGCCTCAGGAAACCCCAGCTATTAAGTGGTGTTCTGGGCAAGGATTTCTCGTTGAAGTCAGACATAACTGGGGAGCGGTCTTGGACAAATCTTTTACCTGTGATCCAGTTTCCTTATCTGTAGGGGTTACCGGCAACAGTGTTGCGTGGATTAGGAATGGTGTGGAAAAGTGACTTGGTAGTAACTGTCATTAAGGCTTCTTGACAAGAGACCTAGTTTCATCTTTGGAGATGTGGTCACTGGGTAACTTGAGGTGGGATGTATCCCCCCAACTTCCCGCCGCTCAGTGCTCCTCCCACCTGTAACCCGAGGACCCCTACTCCACAGCTCACTCCATCGCACCCTAACAACCCTTCGGGTCAAGTGTGGCGGGATTTCCCCTTCCTTCTTGCCGCCCCCTCCCCCATCGTCCCCGCCTCTCCGACACCTGCTCCGCAGTGCCTCGGTCACAAAGTCCTTCCCGGATTTCCTCTTCCCGCTGAACAGCAGGACCAGCCGGGGGCCCCCTCCCAGCAGCGCCATGGGGCTCCCACGCGTCGCGAACCCTAACGTGGACACTACCTTCCAACCCGGGAATCTGGCCACCCTCGCGAAATGGATGCGGCCACTAGGAGGAGAGACGACGGGGAGGACTTCCGCACGCACCTTCTCCGCAGCGGGAAAGAGGACTGCAAGCCCGCAGGTACACCTCCGCACGTTTTAGTGAACGTCTCAACGAATTCAATGTGGAGGCAAAAAAGGCTAATTCCCAGGGCGGCCTTCTGCGCTGAAGATCCCCCCCTCTCCCCTCATTTAGAACAGTCCGGCCCCGCCCAGAACCTGGCGTCATAGCCCCGCCTTCTCGGCTGACAGGCAGGGCGGGGACTGGATGCAACTATTTTCTTCCAAAGGAAGTGATGCTTTCAACCACTTGGGCGACATCAATAATACAGGTTAAAAGGGGTACCTCTTGGCTGATATTACCTAGATTTATCTGGAGTCCCGCTCTCAGCCGAAAGTTTAGGGGCAGCTGTTATGGTCGCGATCTGGACCCTGAACTCCCAGTTGACAGTCAATCTCAGTTGAGTGTGTCGAATTGTCTTTAGCCATGCCTCCTGTTTCTCCTATTTCTCTGGGCTTGTCAAAACAGAGCCTGTCACCCATTGCTGTCCCCACTTCAGGAGCTATAAAGCCATGAGGTCACGCAAAGAGAAAAAGTCAGATGTGGAGGCCTCTTTTGAGAAACCTTTCATTCCCTGAGTACTGAAAGAGGGCACAGAAGCTAAGAAAAGAATGGTCAGTGGCCAGATGCAAAAAAGTACTGACTTCAGGACCGTTGCTTTTTGTTTGTTGGTTTTTTTTTTAGATTTTATTTAATTATTTTTAGAAAGCGGGGAAGGGAGAGAGGCAGAGAGGGAGAGAGACATCAACGTATGGTTGCATTTCACCTGCTTCCAGCCACAGACCTGACTGGAGACCTGGCTTGCAACCTGGTTATGTGCCCTGGCTGGGGAATCGAACCTGCGACCTTTGGGTTCGCAGGCCGGCGCCTTATCCACTGTGCTACCAGCCAGGGCCTGTTTGTTGGTTTTTGAGCAACTCTGAAAGCACTGCGCTCCTAAATGCACTTCAAAGGCAGCAGAGAGTGGAAACTTTGCCACTTTACAACCACCAGCAAGTCACGCTGAGTTCATCATTGACAATGCACACCTCACAGGGTCTGTTAAGGAAATGAGGGAAATATGTTAAAATACTTAGTAAATTCTCAAACATCATCCAAATGTGGAGTTGTGGTTTATTTTGAGCACTTTTGTGATTTGAGAGTTTATAGTTCAACACAGGATCAGATTTTCCAGCTTACCTTCCACAAGCATTTATTTGTGGGTCCGTTAAAAGCCCAAACCCTACTTGTACCAGCAGAAACGAAAAGCATGAACTGCACTCACACTCCTGCTTCCCTGAGTCTCCACAGGGACTCAGAACTCCCTCCAAGAGTCTCTTCCCCAACCCCAGCAAACCACACCCTTCCCCCTCCTCTTCCCACTGGAAAGGAACTCTCTGGTTTCCCCAGTCAGTGACCAGAAATAGCCTAGCCTCTCCCTGGCTGGCATGGCTCAGTGGATTGAGCACTGGGCTGTGAACCAGAGTTGCTAGTTCAATTCCCAGTCAGGGCACATACCTGGGTTGCAGCCTTGGTCCCCATTTTGGGGTGTGTGAGAGGCAACCAGTCTCTCTCACACAGTGGTGTTTCTCTCCCTCCCTTACCCTCTCTAAAAAGTGAATAAAATCTTAAAAAAGAAAAAGAAAATATCCTCTTCTCAGAAGGTTCGCTCAACTGAACCTCACTGTCCCCCACTGCCCTCTCAAGTGTAGGCTTTTTATTCTCTCCCACCCCTCAAGTTCAGCAGAGACTCTCTGTCTAGCATTGGCTTCCCTCCCTCCCCATTTCAGCATCCACATTACTATTCCCTGGCCTCTTGGAAAACTCTGGCTCCTTTAAAGCTCCTACCCCTGGCTGACTCACCCTTTCCCCCTCCTCAGTGTTGACAACCACCAATCCTGAGACTTTTAGGATCATATACTGAGACGTGGCCACCAACTCCTGGTCTTTTCCACTTAGTTCCTGTCACCCCTCTCCATGACTTCACTATCTGTATGGTTAGTCCATCCAACACTCTGACCATTTGATCCCTTGGCCTCAGATGCCCAAAGGCTGTTTTGTCCTCTCTTTCTCAGACAGGGTCTCCCATGGACATGCCCTGGGCCTTGTGGTCCCCAGAAGCCATTCAACCTGCAAGGTCACTTTCTTAAATAATGCCCAGAGCAGTGCTTCCCTCCTGGGGCACCACTAGCCCATGAAACTTTACATTACCGTATATAACATTTGCTCTCCTTCCTTCCACCACCAAAGAGAACATCAAATAAGTGACGGTGTGTGAAAAGCCATTGTAATATGTACAGTGCTGCACCATCTTGGGGTAGAACCACTTGCCTGAAGGTTGGAGCATTATGGAGAGTGGGGCAGGAAAGTGGAGAGCAGCAGGGTTGTCTGTCGGGAGTAGAGATAACCTGGGAAGGAAGTAGCCAGGGTGCTCGGGGACTGAGATCAGTAGGCAGAGATACCAGACACCCTTGTCTGATGGAAGGTTCAGAAAATGATGCTTAAGAAAGCCAGTGCTGCCCTGGCTGGTGGCTCAGTGGATAAGGCGCCGGCCTGTGAACCCAAAGGTCGCTGGTTCGATTCCCAGCCAGGGCACATAACCAGGTTGCAGGTCAGGTCTCCAGCCAAGTCCATAGCTGGAGACAGGTGAAAGGCAACCTTACACTGTCTCTCTCTGCCTCTCCCCCCTCCCCTCTCCTGGAAATAATAAATAAAATCTTAAAAAAGAAAGAAAGAAAGAAAGCCAGGGCTGGCTTTGGGCAACAAAGAGGTTCACCCGGACCCTAAGAATCACCTCTCCCTACAGGGCCAGACCACTGAAAGAGAGGTTTGCCTCACTAACCAAGAAGACAGCTTAGAAGTCAAATTGAGGCGTTCGAGGTAAGCCTGCTCCCTGTATAACATACTCAGGACAATCAAGCCTGCAGGGGACCAGGTCCTACAGCTCTGCAGAGCCGAGAGAAGCTGGGCTTCGTCAGTGCCCTCCCACCCTGCCCAGGCAGAGGAGCCCTGAGTGGGGGTTCCCAAGGTCTGCCCTTCCAAGGCAGACCTTTCCCATAGTGGAACCAGATGTCACCCTGGCTCATGACAGCGCTAATCACCCTTGTTTCAACTCCATGCTCTGCTTCCGGTATATCTTCCCATGGTCATTGCCAGTTGAGCCAAGCATGCCCCTCTGCCAGTGCTTATGAATCAGTCCTTACATGTTTGGTGACCATTGCTTCTGGGGCAACAGAGCCTGGCAGCTGAGGGACAGAAGAAGGTGGGGGTTGTAAGGAACTAGGACAACAGGGAAAGAGAAGAAGAGAACGGGTAATTTGTCTTTGGGGAGCTAATGGGAAAGAATCTTATTCATTTAGGTATTCATTCAGCATGCATTTGAATGCCCAAAATGTGCCAGGTACTGCCAGAGACACAAGAGTGAACAACACAGAGCCTGCTCTTAAAGAACATTCATTCTCGTGGGAGACAGGCAAATACAAACCAGCTAAAAAGTAGAGCATGAGACTTCATCCCAACATTGAAGAGAGAAAATTATATCAATTAGCACTTGCAGAATGCTGCGGAATAAGCTGTAAATGGCTCTAGCTATGCAATTCCCTGTTCTTCTCTCTGCCCATCTGCTGTTTGTGAAATGAGCTCCAACTTGTACTTTAACACCTAGCTCACCTCACATCCACCACCAGTGAGCCTCCCCTGACTCCTCACCCTGTCAGACTTAGATCTCTGTTTTCTCTGGTCCTAATACACCCTGTACTCACCTGTATCATAGTATCTTACAATGCACTATAATTTGCAATTTACTCATGTCTCCCTCAGGTGGCTAAGAGGTAATATTTATTGAGCATTTACTATGTGCCAGATCTTTTCTCAATCATGTGACATAAACACTACTACCCCTACTTAAAGATGAGACAGCTGAAACTCATGATAGTTAAGAGGTTTGCCCAGGTATTTATCAAAACTATTGTATGTACATAGGCCTCCCAAACTGGAATCCCACTCCAGAGAGAAGAAGCAAAAATCTTTCAAATAACTAAGGAGTCAGAGACTTAGATTCCACTCCTCTCATGAATGCCTCCCCCAAATTTGTGAAATACTCAGTGAGAAAGATGACTACTAGACTTATTACAGTGATCACTTTGTAAAGTATATAAATGTTGAATCACTATGTTGTGCACCTGGAACATATAATAATATATGCCAACTATAATTAAAAATAAATTCGGCTTTAAAATACAAAAAAGAAATGATTCTTTTAAAACTCAGTGAGGGCCCTGATTAGTTTGGCCCAGTGGGTCAGGCATTGTCCTGAAAACTGAAAGGTTGCTGGTTTGATTCCTGGTCAGGGTGCATGCCTGGGTTGTGGGCCAAGTCCCAGGTTGGAGGCAGGAAAGAGGCAACCTGTCATTGTTTCTCTTCCTCTCCCCTTCTCTTCCTCTCTCTCTAAAAATAAATAAAAACTTTTTTTTTTTTTTTTTTAATTAAGGAGGGTGAAGGCAGAGAAATTAGAAGGTACTGGCCAGCTCTGATTTTGTAGGAATCTCTAGCTTTAAGAAACACTGCCGGCTTGACTTGGCTGGTGGGGCTCAGTGGATTGAGAGCCAGCCTGCCAACTGAAAGGTCAAAGGGTTCAATTCCCAGTCAGAGCACATGTCTGGGTTGCGGGCAAGGGAGAGAAACATCCATTGGCGCCCTGACCAGGAACAAGGGATCAAACCTGCACCCTAAGCATGTGCCCTGACCAGGAACCAAACCCACAGCCTTTCGGTTTATAGGATGATGCTCCAACCAACTGAGCCATGACGGCCATGGCTCATTTCACTGTTTTTCAACAATCTTAGAGATAAGGGTTGATGTTTTGTTTAGGATTTCATTCATTGTTTTTAGAGAGATGGGCAGGGAGGGAGGAATAAAGGGAGAGAAACATGAATGTATGGTTGCCTTTCATCTTCTTTCAGCTGGGGACCTGGCTGGAGACCTGGCTTGCAACCTGGTTATGTGCCCTGACTGGGAATTGAACCAGTGACCCTTGGATTCACAGGCCAGCACCCATCCACTGAGCCACACCAGCCAGGGCTGATGTTTATTTATTTTTTTTTTTTTAAGATTTTTTTATTTAATTATTTTTAGAAAGAGGGGAAGAGAGAGAGGCAGAGAGGGAGAGAGACATCAATGTATGGTTGCTTTTCACCTGCCTCCAGCCACGGACCTGACTGGAGACCTGGTTTGCAACCTGGTTATGTGCCCTGGGTGGGGAATCGAACCTGCGACCTTTGGGTTTGCAGGCCGGCGCCTTACCCACTGTGCTACCAGCCAGGGCTGATATCTATTTTTAAAGGGAGACTGAGACTTACCCCAAAGTCAGGAGCTATAAGTGGGGTATCCTGGTCTGTATGTCTCCAAAGCTGGGCATTTCCCCAGGCAGGGAGGCCTCCTGGACATGCAGGCCTTGCTTAGGCAGGCCATGGAGGCTCCTTCCCCGTGGTTCTGCCCCCAGCACTGGACTCAACACCACTGAAAAGCTTATGAGGTGGTACCAGTCCAGGCCAGGCTCAGGGTAAGGGCTCCATCATGATTGATGGGTAAGTGAAGAGCCAATGAATGGGGACTCTTTGGGGAAAGCTGGGAAGCCAGGACTTCACTCCCAAGGCTAAAAGGGCCCTGTGTGAAATCCTCAAAGCGGAGACCTCACAATGCCAGACCCAGTTACTCAGTTTCCCAGGGCAGCTGGGAAAACCCCTCTTTCCCTCTCATCCCAGACCTTTGCAGGCCCAGCTTCCTGGCTCTCTTCCACTGCCCCCCTGTGGTCGCCACCAGACATCGAAGGAGAAGGAGCTATAAATGAGTCACCCCCTGTTGTTGGACAGCAAGGAAAGGAAACTGGTGCGTAGCATGCAGCTCCTACAGACCTCACCTCAGAGCCTAAACACCCAGCTTGACAAGCCAGAGACAAGGAAAGGGGAAGAAGAGGAACGGGGGCTCCGTCGGGAGGCAGCAGCCTGGGCTTCGGTCTCCACTCTGCCTCTAACTCTGTGGCCTTGAAACCACAAAAGCCAGCCCATCATCCACAGACCAAATAAGCAGAGACAGGGGTTGAATCTTTATTCCACTTTATTCAGATGGTCTGTGACCTGAGAAGACAGCAGGTTTGCACCCTAACAGACTGTCTTCCATTCCATTATAAACAGGACCCCCCTTTTTAAAATTTTATTGTTGTATTACATCCATCCCCTTTTTGCTCCCCTCGTCCTCTTCCCCACCCACCCACTCCCCGACAAAATCAATCCCACGTGTTGTCCATGTCCATGGTTCTTCCATACTAGGTTCTTGTCTAAACTGCTCCCCTCCTTTGCCTCTTCCTCCCGCCTCCCCCTACCCCACTTCCCCTTTAAGGAGAAGAAAGGCATAGGTAAGGGGTTTGGAATTCAGGGAAAGTTAATGAGATTAAAACTGCAGCATTCTTCCTTCAGAGTCCTGGGTGGAGGTCTTTATGTCCTGGGCGGGAGGTCCTCTCACCTGGAGCACAATGGCTCAGATACCATCTTGATGGCTTTCAGCCCTCCTGAGGCACAAAGGTGGGACTGCTTATGGTCTCCTGGAGTCAGGGTGGGTCATTCCTCTAGTTCCTAAAACAATAGCTTTTTACACACATTGATTACTAAGCTTATTAGTTGTTACCTAGAACTATAATTTTCCAATATTTGAGTCCCCCATTGACCTTGGACAAGTCACTGCCCTCTCTGGGCCTCAGTTTCTACCTCTGAATAACAAGAGATGGATGTGACGCTCGTGAAGTCCTTCTATGGCTGGCCTTCTACCCACAAGTCAGGGCCCATTAGGTGGCAGCTGGTGGCCAGAGAGGAACTGCCTCCAGGCCTAGGTGCTCAGGTAGCTAAAGTAGGGTACACTCAGGCTTAAGGAAGAAGAGTCAGATAAAGAGATGCACTGATGAAGGCCCTGGGCTGGTAGCACAGTGGATAAGGTGCCGGCCTGTGAACCCAAAGGTCGCAGGTTCGATTCCCCAGCCAGGGCACATAACAAGGTTGCAAATAAGGTCTCCAGTCAGGTCTGTGACTGGAGGCAGGTGAAAAGCAACCATACATTGATGTTTCTCTCCCTCTGCCTTGCTCCCTTCCCCTCCTTCTGGAAGTAGTGAAATAAAATCTTTAAAAAAAAAAAAAAAGAGATGCACTGATGAGAGCACTGGTGTAGCTCAGGGGATTGAGCTGGCTTGAGAACCAAAAGGTCACTGGTCTCAATCAGGGCACATGCCTGGGATGCAGGCCAGGTCCCCAGCTAGGGGTGCATGAGAGGCAACCACATGTTGATGTTTCTCTCCCTGTCTTTGAAAAGAAAAAAATAAAATAAAATATAGATATTTATGGTCCTACCTCCTTCGAGTTCTACTGCTGAGATAAAAGGTATAGAATTGCTCTGAAAGGTTCTTAGCCTGAGTAGACCAGTAAGTTGCCATTTTCTTTGCAGGCCTCAAGCCAGGTTTCCTACGGGTCCCTCCTCACATCAGTGATGGCCTGAGGCCACATTCCAGATAAACAGGCATTTATGGCTGGTCTGTTTGGCCCAAGGGAGTTGACCTTCCCAGGAGGGTGAGGGCACTGTAACATTTCCTTCTACACAGCCCTCAAGTTTCTGCCTTTCCCACCACAATCCCATGACCTGACCCTTGGACTTTGGAAAGGGTAGCGCCCCTCTGCTGAGTGCCTTCCCCCTGCTAGTCAAGGGGAGTGTCTGATGCTGGTAAGCATGTCTCCAAAGGAGCCCCGCCCTGGAGAGGAACCGGGGCGATGAGACTGGCAACCTGGCCAAGCAGAGAGGTGATCTGCTGGGAGGGTTGCTCCATCCTACCCCATATCCTGTAAATCAAGCCGAACAGCTTCCTGCCCCCCCTCCCTCCACACAACTGGCTTGGCCTTTTCTCCTTTCCCAGCATTGCAGGATGATGTAGTCATCCTCCCCTCTGGTCTGGGAGCTGGGTGTGGCCTTGCCTCCTCCCTCCCCTCCCCTGTCCTGTACCACCCAAGGCCTGTCCATTCTAACTCACTAACCTAAGTCAGGCCCCTGCTTCGCCCCCCTGGGCTGCTGGCAGACCTCTCCTTAATTACCTCCAGTTTCACATCGCTCCCCTCCGTCCTTCTGACCACCAGCTACACTGCACCTGTGTGTGGCTGCCTTCATACAGGTGCCCCTCAAATGCCTTCAGTGGCACCCCACCCCATTTCCTACAGTATAGCTCCCCTCAGACAGGCAGGCAGTCCTGTGGGAGAATTTGCTCCCTCCTGAACACAAACTTAACCTTCTAGCCACACCCTTGCCCATTCTGTGATACCCTCCTTCATCACAAGTCCTGTTATCTTTTAAGATCGCACAAAGGTCACCCCCTCCTTCCTCTTTACTTTCTAGACTGACTCCTCCCTGACAACACTAAGAGAATACCTTTAAGGTTCTTTGTGTTAAACTAATCTATTTAGCCTCAGGGACAAGAATTGGCGATCTAGCCCTGATTGGCCTGCTTGGTGGGTTGGGTATGGTCCCATATACAGAGAGGTCGCCAGTTTGATTCTTAGGGCACAGGCCTGGGTTGCCTGCCAAGTCCCCATTTTGGGGGAGAGGCAACCAGTGGATGTTTCTCTCACACATCGTTTCCCTCCCTCTCTTCTTCTCTAAAACAAATAAAGTCTTAAAAAAAAAAAAAAACTGGGGTCCCCACAGCACCTTGAGTTGGGGCTTGGATGCTAGTGATTGTCTTTTCCCTGTCAGCAGCCGACGCCCTGCGTTCCTGTGTCAGTGGTTCCCAGAGAGGCCCCAGCTTGCCCCTTAGAGCTTAATAAAACAAAAAGAACTACAATTTCTAACAGTATTCTACAGTCTGAAAAACCTTTTCATTTATTTTCTAATGACTTATTTTTCTCCTCCCAACAGCCTAGGAAGGGACTGACTATCTACAGTTTCCACTTGAATGACGTGAATGCAAGGAGGGGCCCCTTGCCCACACCTGCCTCCAGGCAGCTGGTGGTGGAGCAGGAGACTGGATTTTTATCTCAAAGCCTGCCCAGGCCAAAGGTCTAGCTAGATGTCAGGTCCCGCAAGAGTGAGAGGAGAAACCACAAGGGAACAAGCCATGGGTTTCAAAGATTTATTTGGTCAGCGGCACAAGCTGGCTGAGACCAGGAAGGCAGGAAGGTGTCAGCAGCTAACAAAAGAAAGGCAGGGTTTTTAAAGAGGGTAAGTGGAGGAGGGAGTTGAAGACTCTCGGTTGCTGGCTTTGGGGGAGTTGGCTCTGAGAGCAGAGAGGCTTACTGCAAGCGGGGAGTCACCCGGTTCTCACCGGCAGGCTACCGGTATCTTTGAAGGACACAGGCCTGGTCAGCAGGCAAAACATCTTTCAAGGACTCAGGTGGTTGCTATCATCAGCAGTTACTGATGAGGCCGCAGATTTCATGAGGTTTGCTAAAATTATACTAGGACTCCCAGAAACCAGGTCTTATGCCCAAGAGAAGAGAGCTGGGTTGGGCTTCCCTCTGGCCCAGAATAAAGAACAGGTGAGTGGGAAAGGGGCCCATTTTCATCCTACGGGGCAGGGACTACTTCGGAAGCCAAGGATTACCAAAGAGATGGCAGCAGCCTTAAGGGAAAGACCCCACGGGGAGGGACAGGGAACTCAGACAACACAGCAAGCACTGGTGGCACAAGCTTCTGTAGCTCAGAAGGTTGAGTGGTGAAACGAGGGGGAAGGACCTGTTGCTGTCTGGATTTAGGGCAATAACGCCCCCACCTCCACCCTAGTGTCGCTACCGGCCCCTGCTGTGAGCAGGTGAAGTATGAAGAAGGCAGGAATGCCTGTGTCCCAGAACAAACCGAAAGAGGAGATGTCCCTCCCTGCCTCAGGGTGGCCCTGGAAAGTTTCCATAGCAACACTAGTCAGTCCAGCATCTGTCCTTGGGCCCATTGTGGGGGAGGAGGTGGGTACTGGGGAGCAGTTGTCAAATGGAACGCCTGCCTCTGACCCCCAAAGAGATTATGGGAATGGGACAGGCCTGAAGGTAACACATCGGCAAATTTCAGCCACATAGACAATAGACGAAGCCTGCGTCCTGGAGGACCTGGGAGAGCTGAGGGCTGGAGGGTGCTCGTAAGAGAAGCCTGAACTGAGGCAATGGGGAAGCGAGGTTGGAGAAAAGGGGGTGCGGCTAAAGAATGAAGGAGGAAGAGATGGTAGATTGGAGGACGGCAGGGAAATGAGTGTCGGAAACTGGCCAAAGGAAGCAAAATTTTTCCATTTAAGAGGGGAAGGCACAAGAGGGCCACTCCTTACTCCAGTGATTCCCCCAGGGCACCTGGAGCTGAGCTCTTAGCTGAGGGAATTCCCAGAGGAAAGGGCAGAAAAATGAAGGGCTCAAAGTACCAAATGCTTACACGGGAAGGGCCAAGAGCAGACCCTGGGAGGCCAAGCAGGTCTTCCCACAGGCTTGGCTTGCTGTACCCCAGCCCAGCCAAGAGCCATGTGGGAAAGTAGGAACACTGTCTGTTGCCCAGGTCCAGCCTCCCTTGGCTCATTCCCACACGCTCACCCATAATCAAGAAAGCACCCTATGACCTGGGACCTGGGGCCCCCATCTTGACTGGTGCTAATGTGGTGCATGGGTGTGATGGAGAGAGGGGCCAAGTGACCTATGATGGGCATGAGGATTGCCTGCCAGGGTCATCAGAGTGGCCAGTGTCCCCAGTGTCCTGTCCCTCCCCTATATACCCCCTGGGGCTCCTGGCTCTTTTCCTCCCTAATCTGATTCAGCAGTTTGAGAAACCTGTAGCTCAACATATCTACTTCCTGAGTGGGAAAGGAAGAGGGGTGATTGGGGGAACTTCCTAGCTGAGAGTCCGTTATGCAAACGAAGGAAACGGGCCCTAGAAATGAAACTGAGAAGCCCCAAGTGGCCAAAGTGAGAGTCAACAAACACCCCCCTGGGAACCCAGAGAGGCTGGATTGTGTCCCCTCCCCACAATCCAGTCAGCTCGCTTTCCCTAAAACACAGAATCCTGCCCACCTTCCAGCCTGATCCCCTCTCCTGGAAACCCATGTTTACGTCAGCATACATTTTGAGCAAGGAGAACACGTAAGCTGGCTTCCTCCTGAGGAACAACGGCCCGCAGAGTTGGGATGTCAACTCCAGACTCTGGCCCGCCACCAACTTGTATCTGCCCCTCCCAACCTCTCCTCCAGAAACAGAATAATCCTTTCCTAAATCACCCCCAATCCCTCTCGTCAATGCTCTGCCTAGGAGGAAATTCTTCCTCAAGTCTCACTGCTGTCCCTCTTGCTGTAGAAATCAACTACACAACCAGCCGGTCCTGCCTCCACGCCACCTGACCCCACCCCACCGCTGAATTGCATGAACTTATAGACTCCCAGCCCTTTCATAGTGAGTGGCACGTTATAATGTCACATTGTGTTACAGAAGCACTTGCTATCCATTGCGGCCCCTTCTGGAGCCTGCAGGCCCTCCCCCCTTTACTGATGAACACTTCTGACCTGGCCTGAAGTTACACCTCATTCTGCCCCCTAGGGGACTCCCCGGGTATCAAGCAGCCCCCTCAGGACGGACTTCTGAGCGCACAGCCTAAGAGAAGTCGGTCTGCTTGTGAAACCAAGCAGCCAGTGAACAGGTCTAAGTCAGGGAGGGGGCATGAGATTTGGGGCACTAGTAGTGAGGGAGCCAAGGTCTGGAGCAAATACGGGGCCAGGGCGCCACCTAGTGGCTCCCTGACCTCCCCAACCTAGAAGCCAGGGTGCAGGTGGGAGGGGGTCCACCCCTCTCTCAATAGTGAAATAACTTTTGAGTGCCAAATAATGGACAGACATCTTGCCTACATTGCTTTATTTAATGTCTCCCCCTGCCCTTCAATCTCCTTTTTGTTGTTGTTGTTGTTGTTGTTGTTTCACCCATGTGTGGTTGCCATTCACCTGCCTCCAGCTACAGACCTGGCTGGAGACCTGGCTTGCAACCTGGTTATGTGCCCTGGCTGGGACTCGAACCAGCGACCTTTGGGTTCGCAGGCCGGCACCTTATCCACTGTGCCACCAGCCAGGGCTCAATCTCCTTTTATGAGGATAAGAAACACAAGATTCCTGGAAATTAACATGCCCAAGATTACTCAGCCTGGATTTGGGCCCAGGGCTCGGATGCCAAAAGCCACGCTCGATTTTCTACATCTCCCAAGGGTGCAGGGCAAGGCAACGGTAAGCACATGAGGTGTTCCAGCCCAGAGGGCCTTATGTTGCTGGGAGGGCAAGAGAGGAGAAAGGAGTACATGGGAGAAGGCAAGTCCCAGTGCCTACCAGGTGGCAGGAATGTGTATCCCTGTGCTGAGAAACCACCCCAAGTGGCAGAGAGCATCCAATGTCACAGCTCCAATAGCTCTTTATTGGGATCTGAGTTTACAGTTCAAGTGGGGAGGTGAGACTATGTGAGAAGCCAGGGTAAGAAGGGGACTTCAACCCCTAGATACAATTGCTTCCAAATCTAACAAAACCCCAGGGAAAGCCCTGATGCTGGGCCTGCGGCCAGTAACTCTCAAACCCCAGGGCCGGGGTCAGGGTGTGGGGCCCACCCTGGAGCAGGACACACACGGGGCAGAGAGCTCTTTGGTTCCAGAATCAGGATGTCATCCCCCGCCCGCCTCATCCAGTTCCTGCAAAAAGCAAGCTTCTCTCCCGTCCCCTTTCACAGTGGGCTTGACAAGATCAGACTGATGAGAGTCCCTGCCCATGGCCCTGAACATTCGCATACATTTGCACAGACAGCAAGGCAGGCCCAGCTAAGGCCTTTTTCCAGAGAAAGTGGCATCAGTGCAGGGCTGGGAGATTTCACCCTCCTCTGTGAAGGACATTCAAGGACACCAGCCAAGCCAGGAGAGATGGCGGTGGTTTTTTTTTTTCAGTCCCCAGCAGGCCTCAGCCCCTGCGGTGTCGACTGTGCTCCTCCCTGGGCCCCATGACTCTGGGGCTCCCAAAGTGTTTGTCTTTCTTCCCAGACCTGTGGAGACAGGGGGGCAGGGCAGGAAGAGGCCTTTAGAGAATAACGCCACTTGGTGAAGAAGAGTCCCCTGAGGAGAAGAGGACCCTGTTTCTCCTAAGGCAGCCAACACAAACAGCCAGATTTAAGTCTCCCAGAATGAAGGCCCCAGCTGGGCAGACAGGGAGGTGTAAGCAGCCGCCCTCAGTCCCTGGGGCCATTTGGATGTAGGGGGGACAAGACAACTGGAGAAGGAAAATCCCCCAGCCACAGGCGACTTCCTTTGGGTGAACATGGGCAGCTTCCTGCTCTCCAAGGAAGACAGAAGTGTACCTGGATGCCTCCTTAAGAGAAGCCAGCAAGGGACCAAAAGTGGACATAAGGATTCAAACTGAAAGGCCCTGGACTCAGGACCCTTGCTCCTTATGAAGGTACACCCCCACCTCTCTCCTTCTGTTTGTTCCACCAGACCCAACACCCCCACAGCTGCCCACCTCTTTTTCTGTGCTTTGTCTCCAAAGAAGTGGTTGAAGATGAAGTCCTCAAAGTCATCCACCTCATCATCATCACCTGTATGTCTCACCGCCACCTCCTCCAGGCTGTCCTCCAAGGCATCCACAAAATCCCGAAAGCGGAGGCGGTCATGGCGGAAGATGCCATCCTCACCAAAATAAGCTGGTGAGAGGGGTAGCTCCTTGGTCAGCTGCCCAGCCCAGGGCAGCCGTGCCAGGTATGTCCTCAGCAGAGAAGCCATCTCCTGCTGACGCACTGGGGCTAGCTCAATGCCAAATAAGGCCAGACCCTCCTGTCTGGCACACTCATACACGCCCGAGCAGCCTTGGGGTGCCCGGTACTTGGGTCGCAATAGCTCTGCCCAGGATGGCTGAGCATCATGTCTGTCTTTAGCCCCCTCCTTCCACTGAGGGTGCTTCTGCTTTTCACCAGAGGAGTAGGGCTTCCCACTTTTCCTGGGTGGTTCTTTGGGGCCCTGTCGCTTCTTGCCCGCTTCCTCTGCCTTTGGCTTGCCCTCCTTCCACCTCCCTGCCTGCTCCACGTCATCCTCACCCCTCCAGCTCCTCTTCTCTTCCCAGCCAGATTCCTCCTTTTTATGCTTCCAGTGCTCAGCCTTACGGTCCCCCTGCCCACCCCACCACTTTTTCTTTCCACTCCACTCTTTGGAACTCTGGAGGTGGGGCTCCTGACGCCAGGCTTCTGAGACATTGGCAGGGACCCCAGGGTGCTGGTCCCCGTTCCCCAGGCCCTGCAGCTTCTGGGCCAGCCTGTGGCCCAGCTCAGCAAGGCCGGCATGAGCTGGGTCCCCTTGGCCTGCGTCCATCAGGCTCCGCTCCAGGTCCTGCTGCACAGACCCCAGGAGCCGCCGCTGCCTCTCCAACTCCTGCCTTAATGCCTGGGCTTCGGCCTCTAGCTGTTCCTTCTGCTCTAGGAAGCCAGTGCCCGGCTCCTGCCCCTGAGGTCCTTGCCCCTTGGGGGCCTTGCCACCTTGTGGGCCTCTGCCCCAGCTGAGGCACACCCCATCTGTTCCCCGGGTGCAGCCTGCCTCCAGCCCCTGGAGGCGGGCCCGCAGCTGCTGTAGCTCTGACTCCAGGGCCCTCTGGAAGGTCTTGCCCTGCTGCAGGGCTCCTCGGAGCTGGGCATTCTCCTCTTCTAGCCCTTTGGGCTGGTGCATCAGGCTCTGAAGCTCTTCCTTCTGCGCCTGGAATGGGTGTAGAGATGGAGGGTACCACAGGAGGATCTTTTCTGGACCCCAATTCTATTCCACTGGAGTGGGCAGGTGGTTCAAGCCCCTTTTATGGCCTGTGATATGGAGAGGATTCGGTTCTAGTCCCTGTCCCCGTCCACAACTTGCACTAGACCCTGAGGTCCCCAAATTCCATCACAGGCCTCAGCTTCTATGTCCTATATAAGCACAACTTCTTCCATTCACCTAAAGTTCACCAACATGCGGCCCTCGTTGCCTTGTTTCCACCTCCTGAGCCCAGAACAGACATTATTAATCAATCACAGTGTTTCTTTCCCGTTGAGCCTTGGCATGTTCTTCAACTCCTTCTCCACACAATGTTCCAAGCAGATCATGCCAGTCAGAGGTGGCATGCCACATGAAACAGGTATGTCAGGCCTGGCCTAATCTTTAGCATGAGAGATACTAGCAGAGAACTAGGAAGATGCCCTCACTATAGTGGAAAACGAAGAGGGTTAAGGTGTATGCATAAACAGAAGTTTCCTTTCGGGGAGGACACTAGGACAGACACCTGGCCTATGGCGGGCTGGCCTATGGAGGGCTGCCCTAGCCCACCCCTTCCGGCTTGTGCCTACTTGCAGCTGGGCCTGCAGCAGGCGGATGTCCTGGTTCTCCTTGGCCAGCTTGTCCAGCAGAAGGGCCATGTTCTGCAGGCTGGGGACACTGTCAGGGGCCTGCAGCTGCTGCCTTGGCCCATCCTGAGGACAAAGGGGCCAATTACCCTACCCAGCCAGCCACCCAGCCCTGGCAGCCGGAACTCCCAAAGCCACAGGCACACAGGTGGACACATTCATACAAACCTGCCCACCCCCCACAGCATCCAGCGTCTCTGAGTCTGCTGTGGCATCTGGAAAGACCTGCAGTTCCACTTCCTCCATGGTCCCTGCAGGAAAGTGAACTCCTGCAACTGGCCCCAAAGCACAAAGATCCCACCCCACCCTTCCATAGGGTCACCTTCCTGCCTTGGACCCACCCACATCAGAGAGGTTCGACCAGGTAAAGAGCCTCAGGCATAACTGAGCAATAAATGTATAGCCCCCTGAGTCCCACTTCTGACCCCATCAGCCTGCCTCAGGGCTGGGAGGGAACAAACACCAACAAGCCAGGGCCCTCCCTACTCACCACTCTCTAATTCTGAGAGGCTGCCTGAGGATTGGAGACAGAGAAGCCTGGTGAGGCCCTCAGAGGAGGACCTGGGGTGAGGGGAAGGGCCGGAGGACAAGGAGGGGCCTGGGTGGAGAGGCTCCAGGTCCGAGAGGGGAGGCACCACTCACCAGAGAAGAGGAGGATCCCTAGGCCCAGAAGAACCAGGGCCCCCAGGAGGCACATGTTGAGGGAGATGCCCAGCTCTCCGCTCACACCCTGGCCTCTGGCCTGGTCCTCCATACCCTGGGCCACCACAGGCTGAGGAGTGCTGGGCTCCCAGCCCCGCCGCCTCCGCAGACCCTCCGTATCCACATCAGTGTCGTCCTCACTGCTGGTGCAGTGGGCCTCCTCCCTGATCCAGGCTGGAGGAAGAGATGGGGACAAGGCAGTGAGGCAACTGGACAGATGGCACAAGGGAAGAGAGGGAAAGTGGAGGAAGGCACGGGGAGGCCCCCAGCCCCAATCACAGAGCAGGGCACGTGGAGACCCTGCCTGTGTCTGCCCGAGCATCAGTGGCCACCACTGCCCAGTCTGGAGGTGGGAGGTGGTCCTTTCAGTACAAAAACAACAAAGCAGCTCATCCTAAAAACAACCCCCTTCCTCCCACACATGCCGCCCGTCAAGCTTCTATAGCTACTACTATCCTCCCAGGTCAGTCCTAACTCTGGCCACTTCCTCTCTGGCTCCTCCTGGTCCTAAGGGTGGTGGTCTCCTGACACCACCTGCTCTTCTCACTGTGCACACGGTCACCCGCTCTCCCGGGCCCCGGAGCAGATGAATCCGTAATGCCTGACCTGGGCCTGCCAAGGCCCAGCTCCAGACATCTGCCTGCCCACTGGTCACTCTTACCTAAGTATCCTGGGAGCACCAAATACTCAACACACTGCCCTCCAGATTGGTTTTCCTCTGGCGTTCCCCCAATTCTGGGGAAAGCACACTGCAACCATCTAGTCAGCCTAAGCCTTCACCTCACACCCAGACAATTCGACAGTTAAACATCTTGACATCACACTCCTTGTACACGCCATAGTTCTGGTCTTTATTGGTTTTGCCTGATCACTGCAATTGCCTCCTAAACAGCCAGAGGCCCTGGCCTCTCCCTCCACCCTATCACCATCAACACCGATGAATTCCAACACTCCTCTGTGGCAAACCATGGACGCAACCTCTTTCGCACAGGACAGGTAGCCCCTGCCCTTTGCTGACACTCCAGCCTTGGCCTGGCATGGTCTTGTCCTCCTACCCCACCTACCAAAAAGCCTACTCTTTGCTCTGGGCTCCACTCAAATGTCACCTCCAATGTCAACCTTCCCCAGCCAGCTATTCCTGCCTCTTTTCCTCTCATCCTGTCCCCTGACTGAAACACCCTTCCCCTCCTTTAGGAACAACTTAATTATACCTCCTTTTGCACAGGCCATGAACCATGAACCCTTCCTCTTTCCCCAGGCAAAGAGCTAACACATGGGAAGGACTCGGTGTAAGAACAGAATCCAGAAGCAAGAACAGAGGAGGCCGCATGGCAAAGAGGAAAGTATCAACCAGACCTGGCACTGCCACTTATCAACTGTGTGACCTTGGTTAAGTCGCTAACCCACTCTGAGGCTCAGGGGTGGCGCTGAGGACTTGCTGATATAATTTAAGGAGGCACCAAGCTCCTAAGTCTTAGTGCCTGGACCAGAGCCATGCTCAGCTGTAATGGCTACTCCCACAAGCATACCTTCTGGACGGATAGTGCTAAAATGAGACAAGGAAGACTCTCACCTGCATTGGGGGAGGAGGGCAGACTCTGTTCTGGGCTCTGATCTTCTAGATCCTGTGTGTCCAGCCCCAGGTCTGCCACCACAGGGGCCTCCTCCAAGCCTCCCTGGGCCACTGTGTCTCCTGAGCCAGGGGACTCCACACCATGACCTTCACCTTCACCCTCACCTTCCAGGGTGCCCTGATTTAGACACGGCTGTGAGCAGCTCCTGCCCTCCCCACTTCCTTCCCTTCCCTTCCCTCAGTGAAGGGCCTCACCTTGACCTCCATCTCCTCTGGCAGAATGGGACCAGGCTGGGAGCTTTCACTCTGGAAGAGGGGCTCTGTAGTGAAAGAAAAGGCCCAGGGAAAACAACACAGCCTCCCACCTAAACTCTCTACGCAGCCATCTGGCTCCTATAGGCCTCCACCAGGTTGGGAGAGGCGGGAAGGAAAAAGCCAGGATGGAATGAAGGGAGAATATCTTACAATGAGGTTAATGTGGGAAATAAGACTAACCAGCTTCCCTTTCCCTGATGAAACGGGGAACCCTAGAACATGATGGTACCCCACCCTTCTCAGCAAGGGCCTTTTACCTTCTCCATCCAGCGCCCCAGCTAGTTCCTCACCATCTGCCTTGGAGGACCTCCCAGGGGTCTGGGGAGCGGTGTGAGGTTCTGGGTCCATTCCGGACTCTGGGCCCAGGGTCTCTACAGGCAGGCTCTGGGGGGCGGGGAGAAGGCAGGAGGTGCTCCAGAAGAAGGACAACAGGACAAACCAGAGGCCCTGGGACCAGCTGCGCTGCTCAGGGACCCCAACCCACACGTCATAGAAATATAACACATTGAGTAATGAGCGGATCCCAAGTGAGGTGGGGCGAGCAGGACAGCTGGCACTGCAGTGCCATAGCTTGATGAAGTGCTTGGCCCTTCCCTAACCTCATCACAGCTCTGAGGAGCTTTCAGAAGCTCGGTTTCTACCAAATGAAGCTCCACTGGACCAACGCACTGGACACCAAACAAATCTGCCCCTGACCCGGAATCAGGCTCCACAGAGCCTGGATCTCCCTCTCCTCCAAACCCATCAGCACTTTTCTCCCTCCTCACAAATGACCAGTTACTGGTTGCAAGGTGGGAGGATGGCAAAGAACAAAGTCCCCTGGGTAACTCAGGGTCACAGTCATGTCCTCCACAGGCTTCCCTGCAATTGCCCTCACAACAGGCAGCCCACTTCACTTACACCTTCTAAGCTTTTCCCAGCCCACCCCCCGCACCCCTCTCCCAGGAGCTGCCTGCACAAGCCTGACCCACCCCATCCACCCCGGCCTGTCCACCATGGTGCTCTGAGCCTGGCTCTTCTCTCTCTACATGTGTTCCCCTTCTCAGCTGGTCCATCGCCTGCTTACCCCATCCATGGCTCCCGCCGTCCCTCCAAGAATAATTCCTGGCCTTAGAATGTTTCTTTACAATTGTGAAATAACTTTTTTCTCGTGGCCACCTCTACAACGCAAGAATCACAACCCATCCCTTTTGCAGGGGAAGGCAGTGAGGTAAAACGCTCAAGTGTCCGCAAAGGTAGCCCCAGGGCTCTCTCTGGCTGAGTGAGAGCAGGGTGTCCACCCTTTCCTACTGGCGAGCCCCAGTCCCTGTGTCCTGCTTCAGTGTCATCCCTGAGGTCAGCTTCTCCTCCTAACTGGGCTCCTCCAAAGGCTCACAGACTCCACGTGCCTACCTCAAGCTCCTAGCCTTCTCTCCCGGCAGTTCTAACACAGCAAGCCACTGGGGCTTGGATCCCTTTACAAACTTTCTCCAGCCCCTCAGTCCTCCATCCCGCCAGCCCCTTCACCCCTCTCTGCGGCTGCAGGAGCCCAGAGTCCACTGGGTCCCTGCCCCACCAACTACTACCTGGGCTACAGGGTTGTTAACATACTCTCCGCCTGTCCCTTCCAGGTCACACAGTGGCCCAGCCCCTTGCCCAGGCAATGAGTATCCTGGCTCCTTCAGACTCAGAACCCCTCAGTGACTTCCCATCAGGAGGAGGACTGAATGCCTGTGCCAGGCTCTTCAGAGGTTCCCTCCCAGAGGTTCAGGCTCCACCCCTAACCTCACTCCAACACTGACTCACATCGCAACCTCACCCAATGGGCCTCCTCACAGTCTTCCCCAGAGTGGCTTTCCCACTGTTGCCTCAGATCCTCTGCTTGTGCCAGTCTCTCTACCAAAATGTCTCTCTGACTTCTCACAGCTTACCACAGCGGTCGGTACCCTGCTTTCCAGGCACAGTCCATGTCCCAGCATCACTCCTGGGCCTGACTTCTGCTGACACTAGAGTTCCTCTCACAAGCAGCAGGAGGTGATGCAAGTGACCATCAGAACCAAGGAAAGGATAGACCCAGAAAACAGCCCAGCCCTGCAGGAACCCCCTCCATGTGGTTCCCAGGCCTGCGTTTCCTACCTCTGAGCCAGCAAGCACCCAGTTATTGTCCGAATCTGGGCAGGAGGCCATAGTGGCTGAGGTCCTCGAGGCTGCTATGGCTGACACCTGCAGAGAAAAGCTTCAGCGCCCCTGCTCCCTTCGGGAGAGGCAGGATGCGGGGAGCAGCCATGGCTGGGTGCCAAGGTATAGGGCTGGGCAGCAGCTTCCAGACCAGCCCGGTTCCAGTCCTTCTGACCCTAACACTTCAACTCTGCTGGGCAGTATTTGCCTTGCCAGTCGGAACCTGTGGACAGCCACAGACGCGCTTCCTCTCCCAAGGACCAACAGGGCTTTGGGAAATTGCACTGACCTTGAAAGGTCGATGAAACAGAGGGATGGAGAGGCTTTGGGGAACAGCCCAGCCAATTGTCTCATGCTAGGGTCAGGGCACACGAAGGCCATAAAGTGGTTGATTTGACTTGCAAAGACAAACAGTGAAAAAGAGTGAGGAAAACAACCCAGCCCTCTTTACCCCACAGGCTCCCCCACAATCGTTACCTCCTCTCCCAAGGCTAGGAAGAAGGACGGCACAGCCTCCTTCAGCCCCAGGTCTCCGACTCACCCATCTACCGTAAGCTCTTTGTACAGTCTAGTCTTGGGGTTCTCAACACTGACTGCTACACACTGGAATCGCCTAAGATTCTGATGCACGTGTTAGCAGGGTCAGGATCAGGCTCAGGCAAAGCTCTTTTTTAAAACCTCCCAGATGATTCTCACCTGCAGCCAGGGCTAAGAATAACTGCCATAGCTTACATCCATCTGAATGTATCTCTAGTAAATCTTCCATTACCTCACTCTCCATTTTAAATTCTGTTCCCTTCTCAGCAATCCCAAGTTTCATCTAAGCGAACTTGAAGGTGACTGGGGAAAGGGCGTTATGGCAATGATCCTGTATAAAGACTTCGCAGTTTTCAAAGCATGGACAAAAATCAAGGTTGCGGTCCTGCCCCTGCCAATCTGCTCTGACTTGGCAGGGTGAGGTGGGAAGTCCCTCCAGCTTCCAAAGCTGGACACAAAGGTGAACAGAGAGGGACCTGCCCCTTCATCCAAGGCCCAAGCTGTCCTCCCAAGATGGGCAGCTGCAGCTGGAACCTGGCATAAAGGTCAAGGAATAGAGGGGCTGATCCCCCCACCAAGAGTCTTGAACTATGATTCTTCAGAGGAGGATAAATAATTCCTTACTGGGGGGCCAGAAGGGTGGCAAGTGGGAACAGACTGTGTAAGGAAACCCTGAGGAAGGGAAGTGAGGCTGGGGAAGATGGATGACAGTTCTACCTTGGAAAACCACACGCTACTTATTCTCATACATATGAGCAGGTGTAAGGTGCACAGTGGCCCTTCAAGATCCAAGCCCATGACAGATGAAGGCCTCAGTGCCTTTCCCTGTCTTCCAGATAACACACCACATATCCCATGATGAGACAGGAGAACAGCTGCAATGACTCCTCATACTGAGTCCAACAGAACATCCCAGCTTCTACAGGCCTCCACAGAGCCATCGCTGTGCAGCCGTCTGCCCTCAGGCCCCTCCTCCGCCATTCTGTCATCATCTCCCCAACCCCAGTTGCTGTGTGTGACTGTTAACAGGTGGTGGCAGGAAGGAAGTGGCAGCAGCTTGGGCTGAAGTCTCTGTTTATCCCTGGCTGTGTACAGCCTGCTCAGGTACTCCAAAACCAAACACCATGGCAACCAGGCGGATGGAAGACACACTGTCTCCATGGAAACCAGCAATGGTATTTGGGTCAACAAGACAAACACTTCTGAGACCCGAACAGGAGACAGTTCTGGAACCACTGCACAAAGGGTTCTAAGCCCTGGTACCTCTCTTGGTTGTGTTCACCCAAGACTCCAAAAGATCCCCAAAGGTCCCCCTGTTCTCCCAAGCCAGCATCTCACTACCTTATCGGGAAGTTCCTTCTGCTGTCTAACCTCTACTCTTCCCTCTGTGTTTTCAGATCTTTTTCCTATCATTGACCTCTGGGAAGAAAACCCACCACCACCTCCTTCCCCACTACCCCTCTTTTCATTTCCGCAGGAATCAACAAAACCATCCTTCAAGGATTGTCAGAGACTTCTGCTATTTCTAAAAGACAGCTAAACGGGGAGCTCTCCCACACTGTTCAAAGGTGGGAGGTCTGGTCTAGCTCATTTCAACCCCTCTAAGAGTTGTTGCCCCAAACTTCTAAAACAAGGGACTTAGGGCCCCTAGTACTTGCCTAGAGGACCCAGAGCAAGTTCCTGTTTTGGCAACAGCGCCCATGGTCCCCTCTCCCCATTCCAGCAGCGACAAGCCGCTCTGTCGATACCCAGTGGAGCTCAACCCTTGGAGTCCTGCCCTTCCTCTGCGTTACCCTCCCTCCCAGAGCAGCTCTGCGGGCCCTCTCGCTGGGGCATACCTGTCCCGCGCTCGCTGCAGTCTGCGGCTGAACTTGTTACCGCCTCCTCCCCGGTTCCCAGACCTAGAAAACAGGGGCGGCACGTGACCAGGGACTGGCCAATGGAGAATCAACTGCGGGGGGGCGGAAACTTTCGGCCAATGAGAACTGGAATTGCGCGCCAAGGGAGGAGAAGGGGGGACCTGTACAGCCCTAAAACCTGAGCTTACGTCCCAGTGGAGACTCGAATTCCAACAAATTGAATGTGGGGTGACCATCCCTCCTTTCCCAGGAGCTAGTTACTAGAAGGAAGACTTCAAAACTGAAGGGCAAACAGTGGCACTTCCGGAGAGGACAGGGACAAAAAAGGCCAGATTGGTCCCAGGATAGACACAGGCAGCTGGAGGATGGGGGAGGGGAGTGTGGCAACCGTGTTTGGAAATAGCCTTCCTGCCACCCTGCCTGCTCTGCTCCGGAGCAGATTGTTTTAGGATGCCACAGCTCCTTGTTTAAAAGGAGAGGGCTCTGACAAGCCTCCCAAAGTGACATCTGCTTAAGCAGGCAGAGGTGGTAGCTAGCCCCTCCCCCCACCCTTGAAGCTACACACTTGATTCCTAAGCCAAGGAACTGGAGGTTGAAGGTAGGCGCTAAACCCATAAATGCTCAAGGCACGTATGTCCCCAAGGCCTAGGAGCCAAAGTTGCCACTAGGCTCCAAGCGCGGCCCAGGAATGTGCTCAGAAAAGGAACTTTCTCACAGCATGGGTGAAGGTGGGAGGAGGGCGGCCTTGCAGGACTCCCTCCACTCAGGCTCATGAGCTTGTACCAGGGTCCGCTCCGGGGCCAGACCTGCCATTCCCACTAACTAGGACCCTCAGGGAATAAACCCACCCTCAACCCCCACCCCAACGAAGCTTCCCAGCAGAGCCGATAGCTCATCCCAACCTTTGTGCACAGAACAGCAAAGAATCCTTGTCTGGATTTTCAAGTCATTTTATTAATCCAACCGTACAAAAGACCCCTCTCCCATATCTGCCACCCCTACTTTCTGCCAAAACACTGGGGGGGAGGGGTGGCTAAGCAGACATTCCCACAGGAGCCACTTTACAAAATGCTGACATGGGGGATGGTAGCACAAAAAAAAAAACAAAAACAAAAACAGATGAGGGGCAAAGAGCCACAGACACAACATAATTTTAAAGTGTAGGGCTGCTCTCTCTGCTGTTTTAGCGGGGAGGTGGGGGGGCACTGAAAAATACCTCAAGGCTGCCCGCTCCCCCTGGGTAGGCAGACGAGTTCTGCAACGTGTCACTCTTCTCTGTACAAGCCAGGATCTAGGCAACCACTAACTCCTTTCCTGGCCTCCCCCACCCAATTGAGGAATGTGTGTGTAAGCTTCAAGATCAGCTGTGAGGGTCTCCTGCTAGGCCCCAGGCCCATCTCTGACAGGCAGTGTTTTAAAATAAAAACAGCCCAGTACAGAACACTGGCTGAGAAATAAGTACTGCAAACACCAGGTGGGAGAAGATGCAACAAATAGAGAAGAAACACCCAGGCTCTGAACTGCATTTCAGTACCTTGGCAATGAGGGTCCTGCCACCTCCCCCACTCACAGGCTGTGACAGGGATTCCTTTTATCAGAAGAAATGAGGTATAAGGGCCCTGTACCCTTTCAAGCTTTCCTTCAATCAAGCCAGAGAGGTGGGGGACCAAGGGCACCAGAAATTGAAGACCAATGCTGAAAATACTGTGCAACAGACAGGCCAGGTGGGGGAAGGTGGTACAATAGTCTGGGATTCCAGGACTGTCCAAACTTCAAAATATTTTGATCTCTCAGACCACATATCCCAATTTTTGGCAAAAAATATATGTATGTGGTCATAAGGAGGAAAGCTTGAGAAGCTGAGAAAGGACCAGTGACTTTGGTATGAGGGAGATATGTCCCAACAGCACCTCTTACCTACTCTCTCGAAGCCCCAAATCACTAGGAAAACGCCATGGCCCAGAACTCTCCTGTTTCTTCAAGCTATTTGGTTCTCTGAAGGGAGAAGCATTGAGCAGGTTTTGGAGGAGGTAAGGGGAAAGTAGGAAAAGGGGAAAATCCCTTTTTATTCCCTAAAGCTGTCTCCCAGAGCCCATGAAAGGGCTATAGTAGGGGTGGTGGGAAGAGACCGGAACTCCTCTGGCCAGAAACTATTAACACCTGGCTCCAAAAACTAAGGCTGGAGCTGTGAGGCTAGTGATAGGCACAGGTGTTGGGGATGTCCATCATCTGCAGAAGGCACACCCCTGCCTTCCAGATCTTCCTTCAGCCGCTTTTCTCTTGCATCCATATGCCGAGGCTTCCAGAGACAGCCAACAAAAAAATGGCTCTGCTCAGCAGGGCTTTGGTTTCCTGGAGCTCCATAGATGAGTTCCCGGAACAGGGAGCGATCCAGGTTCTCAGCCTGCCCACCTCAGTTCCTCTTCTGCCCCCAGGACCTATGTGTTTCTGCTCCAGGGGCACAGGAAGCCAGTGGAAACAAGGACCAAGAGCAAGACCCGAAAAGATCACCCTGGAAGAGCAGGGAGGAGTGTGTGCACTTCCCTGGGTCACCTCGCCAGTGTCACCCATCGTTGGCAGCCACCAGCTGCCCCATGCCCTCACGAATGTAGACAGACTGGATCTCCTTGGTCTTGAGGCAGAGATCACAGGCCCAGACTGCAGAGGCTTCCGTGGTCAGCAGCCCGTAGGCACTCTCAGTCATGCCTGTGCACTCTCGGTGGAACCACTTCTGGCACGAGGCCTCACACAGAATAGCGTCCTGGTCGTCGTTCACCTCACTCCGACAGGCACCACATGGATACACCAGGCCTGGAGGAGGCTGGGGCCCTGAGCCCCCACCTGCCTTGCCAGGGGGTGCTAGGCTGTTGGCATCTGGAGTGCCCCCACCTCGCCCACTGCTGTTAGGGGGGAAACTGGGCTGATTCCCATTAACAGCAGCAGCCGGGGAGCCTGAGTGGGGCTCCTGGGGAAAAGCAGTGGGAGCAGGTGGATTCAAGGGCTTCCCCCCATCCTCACCACCAGTACCAGGAAAGCCAGGGTCCGGACCAGGGAAGGGACTTGTGTTGGGGGGCAGGCTGGGGAGCCCCTGACCAGGTCTCTGAAGAGAAGGGCCAAAAGGTGTCCCTGGCTGGGCAAAGCGCTGGGGGAGAGGAGGGCCCAGTTCCCCTCTGGGAGGTTGGCCCAGGGTGGGTGACATCATGGGGCCAAATCCCCCAACTGGGCCTGGCATCATCTGTCCACCAGGAGGGCTAAAGTTTTGACCCAGAGGCTGGTTGAAGGGTTGGCTAGGAAAGTTCATATTGCCTGGAGGTGGGTAGCCAGGGCCCTGGGGAGGCATGTTGAAAGCAGGGCCCATAGGGTTGGGAGGGAAAGGCGGAGGCTGTCGACGAAGAGGCTGGGGACCACCTCCACCTCCAGTGCCATAGCCTGGGGGTACTTGGCCGGCCATGCCCCCCTGTACACGGAAGCCTCCAAAGGGAACAGGACTGCCAAGGAAGGCCGAGGCTGTGCCCCCCACCTTAGGGGCTCCGAAGTCATCCTCAAAAGGGTTGGATGCAACCAGGTGATCCACCATAGGAGTCGGGGGTGGTGCAAACTCCGTCAGATGTGAGTATGCAGGGCCCTAGTTGAGAATAGATGAGGGAAAGAGGGTCATGGGGAAGAGCAGAGCAAAACCAGGAAAACATCAGAAATACAGTACACATTTTGGGGGCTGGTTCCAGCCAGCTCAGATCTAAAATGAAGATGAACCTTAGAATACAACAGAGAAACAGAGTGCGTGGAGCACAGTGCGGTAATTGTGTTTTGAAAGCAGGCAGAACTTTGCTGGAATCCCAGCTCTGATACTGAGTAACCTCTGGCCTCTCAGATGCCCTACCTGTAAAACAGTCAACTACCCATCTCCCAAAACTGTTAAAAGGACTGTATCACTAACGCATCATGAGGGAACTAGGACAGGAAAAATGGGAGAGGAAGACTAATCCTGACTGATAAGATCTTCGGTCAAATCATCTCATCCCCTTCCCCCCAAATTTGTTTTTCTTTTAAATTCTTTTTTAAAAAAGACTTATTTACTTTTAGAGAAAAGGGAAGGGGAAGGAAGAGATAGGGAGAGAAACATCAATGTGTGGTTGCCTCTCACTCGCCCCCAACCAGGGACCTGGCCCGCAACCCAGGCACGTGCCCTGACTGGGAATCCAACTGGTGACCCTTTGGTTCACAGGCTGGTGCACAATCCATGCGCTACACCAGCCAAGGCCCAAATTTGTTATGAAGTTAAAGTAAAGGACAAGAAACAGAGTGGAGAATACAGGGAGGGCCTGCTAGGAATTTTCCCATCCACCACCCACCGTTCACCTGAGTATTTGACTTCCTTCGCTTCTTTTCTGGGCTCTTCATTTGCAAACCTGGAAGAGCAGCAAAAGCAAACACAAACAAGTTTCCCTAAGGTTTCTTTCTCCCAGCCATGATTGCGAGAACTCTTCAAAATTGAATATACACTTGCTTATTTACTTAACAAATTTAACAAAAGTGTAATAAAAAGTTCTATTCCCACACTTTCCGCTGCCTACTTTAAACGAGACATTCCATCTCTTGATACCCTCAGATTCCCAAGTGACCCCTGAAATTCCACGTGCTTCCAAAACCCTAGGGTTCTCAATCTAGACACCTGCCCGTAACCCCCGGAGGGTTTCACCCACACATCTTCAGGCCCCTCGGCCTAAGCACTCCCGCCTCCTCCCACCCGATCAGTCTCCCTCCGAGGTCCCCAAGTCCTCGGCTTCTCCAGCCCCCAGCCCTCTCAGCGCTCTCACCAGCCTTTCCCTGCTTCCTCCCGGTGCTGGGCGGCGCAGGGGGCGGTGCGGGGCCGCCACCACCCTCCAGCTTGTCCGGTGGGGGCGGCGCCGAGGCGGCCATGGAGCGCGGGACCCGGGTCAGCGGCGGCGGGGGACAGACGCTCCCCCGGGCCGCACCATTGCCCGGAAAGGGTGTCGGGGGCAGCACAGGCCCCCGAGCTGTGGCCACCCAGAATGCAGCAAAGGGAAGGCGAGGAGCTGGAGTAGTAAGAGCTCGCTCGCCTCAGCCTTAGAGCCCGCCTGCGGCCGCAGCCACCGGAACCGGAACTAGGCTTCGCCGCCACCACTGAGCCTGCTAGGGGAGGCGGGGCCTGGGCTAGACCTTCCCATAGCCCCGCCACCCGCAGGGAGGGCCGTACCACTGCGCGAACTACGGGGGCGTGCGGGGGCAGGTACCGCGAGGCAGCGGCAGCCGGCCACTCTAACCCCGGGCTGGACTGTACCATCCAGGGTTGGAGGGCGTCGGCGGCACAGAGCCAAGAGCCCCTGACGCCAGGTTTTCCTACCGCAGTCCCCGTTGCAATCACGAGCACTGCCCCCCGACAGTGTTCCCAAAGGGGCCACGCCATCGTACCCTCCTGGCGTATCCGACTGTTCCGGCATTGGTGCGCGCCCCCGCGTCCCCGCGCCCGCATGGCCGACACCTCGCCCGAAGCCAGGTGGATCCCGCTGGCCCAACTCCCCGCCACAGGCGGCCCACGGCGAATAGGTAGCCACGGTGACCGAGAGGCCGAGATAGAAGAAATATGGACTTTAATTAAGATTCTTTCCCTTTGGTATAAGTGAGACCCGTGAAATCGTCCAAACAACAAAAAGGAGGCGAGGGTTCAGTAAACTCCCTTAGAGACAAGGCTGAGCTGGCTTCAGCGGGGCTGGGCCGGCTTCAACATCCTTGTAGCCGCTCCAGACTCGCTCCAGAACCGCTCCAGAACTGCAGGTGGTAGGTTCTCCCGCCCTCGACCCATGCGGAGATCCCAACCGTCATTCAGCCAAAATTCCCCCTGCCACTCTTTCAGGAAGAGGCCCAAGTGCTTCTCGTCCTAACTTACAATGGACTTCCGACTTGGGTCTCATTGAGAAGATAATGCTGTTGGCCCCAACTGCCTCACAGGCTGGGGTGAGAAAAATGCCAATAGTTGCAAAAGGGCTTGAAAAGTCAGAGGTGATGTGTAAATGTAATCTATTACCATCATTTTGTGCTCAAGAATAAGCCATGAAAAACAAATTAGGAAAGTAAATCTACAGCCCTAAAATATATGCATAAAATAAAAAATAAATGCAGTTACAAATCTATAGATGGTATTTGGGGATTGTCTACTGCTTTTGAGTCTCAATGGCCACTCCTACCTCCACAAAATCCATCTGGGAGAGCTAACAGTTCAGGAGGCCCAAATTCAGTCATCCCCCAACACCCCAGCACAAGGAGGCAACATGGAGGATACAGGAGGGAGGGCTACACTTTGGCTGTAGAATATAATATGCATGCAACATGGAAGGGTGGGGATGAATGACATGTATATACAGATCCCTGGGGTCAGGAGCTCTGGCCAGGAGGCACTGACCAAAAAAGGGATCCATCTCCCCCACTGGCCAAGAGGTGGGGCTCTGAAAATCTGTAATGGTAGTACATGCCCAGGGAACAGCTGCCACCCTTGCCTCTGTTCTCCCAACCTAAACTGGAGGGGGCTGGGGGCTTGCTGAGCAAGGAGAGCACAGGGTTCCAGGTGTCAGCACCCCTATCCTTGACCTCAGGGGCCCAAGAACTCTTTGCATAAAATACAGTATCTTAATAACTAGGAGTTGGTCAAAGGCACAAAGTTTAAACACTGGGAAGGGAAGGCTGTTGAGAGGGGCTGCAGAACCCTGAGCCCAGGGGTAGACCACAGGTGTGATTTGTTCCCTGTTCCCTGGAAGGGTGATTGCCTATCACCACAGGAAATTTTCCAACGAGGCACACTGCCCAGGCCTTAAGCACCCACCTTCTTGAGTAAGAGGCTATCAGAGGTTGGCACAGGAAAAGGCCCTGGGAAGGGGGCCACTCTAAGTTAATACTTTGGTGAGGTTTGGGGAGAATTAGGATTCTACCCCAGGCTCCTGACTCATACCTTCTCCCTGAGCTGGATGCTAAACCCAGTGTCCACACTACCCCCAGCTCCTACACAAGGCCAAGCCCACAGAACGCTCTGAAGTGAGGTCCTGAAGGGAATAGTGGAAGGGGTTGAAGGGCGTCTTCTGAAAAGCACCTGGGACAGATCACAATTTCCGCTCCACAGGTTGCTGTAGACACAGTTCGCTGCCCGCAGAGATGATGGGCAAGTGATTGTCCATGTGGTAACTGATGAGGTGACTGACACTCTCAAAGCGGTGATCCTTTGTCCGAACCTGGGAAATAGGAAGGGAAAGGGTTGACTTGGGTGAAGAGTGAAATTCAAATAAGACCTCAGCCCACAAACCTGAGGAGGCTGTAATACTCAAGAAGGCTGAGAAAGGAGGAAAAGATGGCAGGTGTAGGAGGGCCATGGGAATAGGAAGGTCATGAACTGGGAAAAGGCCAAGGGGACATGAGAAACTGAAGGGCATCTACTCCTCCCTTGACCCAGAGGAAGGTGGCAAGTCTCTGGGGAGAATCCATAGTACAAAAGGATGTGGAAAGGAGGCTGAGATTGCTAAAGAGGGATCAGAGTTATGAGGAGCAATGGGGCAGTGCAGATAAGAGACAGGACACGGGTCTGAGCCCCAAATCTGGAAGAGGGAGAGAGCCCATGGCTCCTTGGGGTGTCTAATGTAACCACCTGGCATTGAGCACAACCTCTCATTTGTCAAAAAGAGGGGCTCAGGTGAGAAAGCACTTTCTAGCTCTCCTGGGCATCAAGTCTGGGGATTTGAGGACTGGCCAGGACTAAAGAGAATACAGCTCCAGCTCAGGAGTGGAAGGGAAAAGGAACACTAAGCCTCTGGACAGGGGATGTCAGGTACTTTGACAGCAGGGGAGGCCCACACAGAGGAGCCTAGCTAGGATCATCTAAGAACAAGGGAAGGAACAGGGCTGCACAATAGGGCGCTGCTCCTTCCTTTGTGCCACCCCACCCATACCCCTGCCACACTCACCACACCCTCAGGGTCCACCAGCAGCAGGTGCTTGGCCTGCCCACTCTGCAAGCCCGTGAGCACATACTGGCCAGGTGTGGTGGTGCTTTCCCGCACCAGGAAGTCCCCATTGAGCTGCAGCAGGGCCTCAGCCTCCCGCCGGCTCAGCTTTCCGTGGAACCAGGGCTCTCCTCGGAGCTGCTCAGCCATGGCCACTGACTGGGGAGGTGGAGGCACCCGAAGGGCATCTTCAAAGGGCTCTGAGGATACAGAGAGAGAATTAGGAAAGGCAGTTGGCATAACACATGCCCGAGACCGAGAGGGAAAGGGCACAAGGAAAGTAGGAAGGAGATGCAGAACGGAAAGAGAAGCACTCACTCATGTCAAAGAGGTCTCGAGGTGCACTACCATTGACAGCAAGATTGGGGGGTCCGGCCCCACCCCCTGCTTGCCGGGCCTTGTCCAGGTTCTGGACGTTGACATAGGAGGGATCATCAAAGAGCTCTCTGCCTGTGGGGGAAAAGAGAGGTTTTCAGTGACCCCAGCCCTGCCTCCTGTACTCTCGGTTCTATCCCTCTCAGCCCCTCCATACCTGGGCAGAGTGGCACAGGAGGCACGGGCTTGTGGACTTCTGGGTCTCCCCCAACAGGCTGCCCCACAGGCTGAAAAGGACAAAAATAAGGTGAGACCAGGGGCCCTGACCAGCTGCTCCTCCCCCAGGCCCTCTATCCAAGCAACACACCAGTGTAGCTCCCAGGTGGCTGGGGGTCTGAGCAGTGGGCAGGGTAGGACGAGCAGGCCCCAGGGGGGCTCCTTCCCGAAGCCTCATGTCCACCACACCCCCAAGAGGGGGTTCCTTCCCTGGGAAGTCATTATAGTATTGATGGTCAGGTGGCTCTTCCTCCTCTTCATCCCAAGCAGAGCCATCAAAGCCAGCCATTCTGTGGGGAAGAAGCAAGTGAAGAACGTGGGCGGGAGAAGATGGAGGGAGGACAGAACAACGGCCGTGCACAGGCGGGGTGTTTTAGATAATCATTTCATCCTCCCTGCACCCCTCTAGGAGCAGGTAGTATTTCCTTCCCCAGTTTTATAGATGGGGAGAATAAAGGTCAGAGGTGAAAACATTTGCCCAAGGTCCCACAACAAAGGTCGTTCAGCTGAGATTTGACTCTAGAGTTCACGCCCTTATCATGACACTGCCTTCTTCAGGACGGAGGAAAGACCCTAAGCTGCAGGGAGGGGTGCTCCAGAGTATGTTAACCTGTAAATGTTCACTACCTACTGGCCTGAGGAAAGGCAGGAATCTCAGAAAAGAGCCATCCTTCCTTGCTCTAACTTTCAATGGCTTCTAGGGGAAGGAAAATCAAAGAACCAAGGATGGAGAAATGGATAAGAGGGACAGGCCAGATACAAGGCAGCTGGGAATGAAAAGCCCAGGAAAAGCTGCAGCAGGAGGCCTTAACTGCAGCTCCACCACAGGCAGATGAGGGAAGAACTGGCTCTAGCAGGCTGGCCCTGCAACAGGCTGGCCCTCGAGACTTTCCTGATAGCCACAGGAAATTTCAGAATAGCAGGAAGTGGGAAGCAGGGGCACACAGGTTACTTCCTTCCCTGAACCATTCTGCGCTCAAGTGTGGGAATAGCAGACCTCCTTTCCCAATTCTGGTCTGGAGCCCAAGAGCTGCCCCACACCCTCCTCGCCCGCTCACCTGTCATGGGGGGTGACCAGCTTGGGTGGATTCCTGAGGTATTGTTTGAATCGTAACTCAAAGGCCTGGCCAATGGTGCTGATTACGTCCTGGGCAAGCCCTTCGGGACACTCCAGGATGTGGCAGGCTGGGGGCACAGCAGAGGCTGTCAGTGAGCTGTGAGGTGGGGTTGCCGGCAGGAGGTGCAGATAAAAGCACTCATCCTCCTCGGCAAGAGTCCCTGCTCAGCTCCCAGGGTCCCGCTCATCTGCTCAGGGACAGCCAGCCCCACCCAGTGCTCCAGACCACACCTCACCTCTCTGATTCACCGGGTCTTTGGCAACGTAGGCGACATACTCAGCTGTGTCCTGGGGTGAACAGTCCGAAGAGGTCAATCAGCTAAATCCGATAGCCCCACCCCACTCCTGACCCCTGAATCGCTGCTGCCCTTTTCAGATACTGCCTCCATCCTAGTACACCCACTTCTCCGGCCAGTCTTCCCAACCCTATCCGTTACTCTTCTCCCACCACCTCTGCTCTGCCCCCCGACTCACCGGGTCCCCACCGGACGCAAACGAGATAGACTGCATGTGGTGGTTGGCGATGATCTGAGGGTCAGCACAGGGGATGGAGAAGAAATGGAATGACATGTGTCAGGAAGGCTCAGGGCTCACCTGCGCACCCCCACCGGGGAACCCTGGAGACTCAGTCCCATCCTTTTGGCTTCTTAATCCACGTCCTCCTCATCTCCTTCCCTATTGCCCTACTGCTGCTAGTTTCAGACCTGCACATCCAGGTCCCCGCTTAGCCCTCCCATCAGTGCTTCTGGTCCCCCAGTGCAGCCCCACCAACCTGTTTGCAGTCTGCGGCCATGAGGTTGAGGCTGCTGGTGGAGATGGTGAGAGTGATTGGCATTCCAGCAAATTTCAGGTTACTCCTCCCCAGAATGGAACTGAGTGGGCGGCTACAGGGCTAAGGAAGTGCCCAAGGGTTTCAGAAGCTGGGGGTTCCCAACACTCAGAAACCCCCACACTCCTGCCTTTTGGCCTGCTCCCCACATATCCCACACTTGTCTTCGCCCTGCCCCTCCTCACCTCCCAGCAGCATCCCCAGCCCCATCGACCCCAGGTACCTTTCTCCTTCTTGCAGCCCCCTTAGCACCTGGCACAGCCTCGCACACCAGACTGATGGCCTCCCTGGGGAAAGAGGGGTACTCAGACCCAGAGCCTGCCTCTCAATCGTTGGAGCTGCCACAAGGCTGGGGGATGGGAAGGCCAAGCCAGACTCCAGGGGCACTCCAGGCTCTTTGTCGTGGTGGATTGAATTAAGAGCCTTTAATATTTGATGACACTGAGAGGCCGCTTCCTGGCTGATTGGGTTAGGGCCTCAACAGACCAGCCCCACCCCCTTCCAGCTACCAAACATCCCATTCTCTTCCCAAAGGCAACAGCAACCTTCCATCTACCCCTGTTTTCCACTCAAGCTCCAGCTGCCTCTGTCACCTCCCCTGACAACTCCCAAGGCTGGATGAGTAAGAAGGCTCCAGGCCAGAGTTGCCTCTTTTCATTCATCATTCAGACTTAGGCTCACTCCCCTAACTTTTCCAATCCCCTTTACCACCCAAAGATAAGCCATCACTAGCACTTCCACCAAGTGACCCACTCTCCTCCTCCCCTCATTAGCTCCAGAACTCCCATATTCGGCCCCCTTCCCACTAACCTGGTGACTTGTGTTCGGGTGTTGAAGTCCAGGGCACGCATTGACTGCAGGACCTCCACACAGCCCATGTACTGAGGGGAAGGATGGGAAGATTATGAGTCAACCACCTCCCCCCACCCCCGACCCCTTCCCAAGGGGTCCTAGGACTTTTCTCTACATGGTCCCTAAGGGAAGTAAAGATGAGTAAGTTCTGCCACAGCCCACAACATGCAAGAAAACAGGGAGTGAGGGGAAAGGAAAGAGCAGGCTGGGAGGACCTCATGCATCTGGGAAGGGAATTTGGAGAGGAGTGACAGTCATTGGGTGGGATAAAGTGACATCTCTAGAAAGGGGGAGGAGACTGGAGGGCACAATCAAGAGTCACTCATTGCAACACTTACTAAGGGCCTCCCATGGGCTGGGCATTGTGCTAGGCATGGCAGGGTGGGGGTGGGGTCCGGGAGTCACGAGAAGAAAAGGGGGCCCAGGCAGAGTTGGAAGGGGTTGCAGAATCAAAGAAGGGCCAAGCCAGTTTTAGGAAAAAGAACACAAGGGAGTTGCTGGGGAAGAGCAGGGAAAAATAAATAAAAAAGACTCCAGCAAAGCTAGAGTGAGCAGAGGAACTGGAGGGGTCTGGAAGGGAGGATGTTCACTCACCCGAACCAAGTAGGAAACCCCAGGTCCCATGACTTTGTCGTTAGGATGCAGCCAGCCCCTCGTGGGCTTATTGACAAAGCTCCCGTGGCGGGTCCACTCCTCGCCCCCCAGCTGGCCCCCTTCCACCCGAGTCCTGCGCCCGCCGCCTCCACTCAGCTTGTTCATGTCCTGGAGGAGGGGCAGGGGGCCTGAGTCTGGCACGGCTGCCCCTATAACTCCCTCCCCATCCTCGGCAGCCCTGCCTGGCTCCCCCTTTGGCCCCGGACGCCCCCCAGCCGGGTTGGCCAGCTTCAGGTTGCTCATCCGGGGAAAGAAAGAGCACAGGGTAGTAGGGCTATCGTCGCCAGGCAGAGGCGGCAGAATAGGCCCCAGGGAGGAGGCTGATGGGGAAGGCAGCTCCTCCGGTGGGGTGGACTCCGAAGCCCCCTCTTCCAGCGATGACAGAGACTCATTCCGAAGTGGATTGTACTTGGGCTTGGGGGGCAGGAGATCCATGGCTGGAGTGAGAGGGAGGCTGCTGCCCAGCCTGGCCCCCCTGCCGGTCAGGGCAAGGGGGCCAGGCAGGGGGCATCCCCAGGCCCTTAGCCTGATTGGCCCTTTATGGCCCAGGGATCTCAAGGGTTCTGGGAAGGGAGAGAGACAAGGGTCTCCTACTCCTCTGGCTTCCCCAGCTCAGACCCAGACAGCCTCAAGCCCCATCCCCACCCAGCCTGGAGCCTCTTCTCTGGCTGGGAGAAGAACAGGCTGGACCTAAAGCTGCCTGGCTCCTCCCCTGGGGCGGGGAGCTAAGGGGAAAGACCAATCCCAAAGACAGTGCTGACTCACAGGCTCTGAGGGGCTGAGCCCCACCACTGCCCCAACCTAAAACTCTGGCTGAGGAAGAGCCAGCCAAGCCCACCCCCACCCTACCCCACCCCCACACAAACAACTAGTATCTGGGGAGGAGTAAAGTGGGGGTGGGAGGGAAGGATGGAAGAGTGAGAAGGAAAGGAGGGGAATATGAGGAGGTCTGCTCTATCCAAACCGGACAAGGGCAGGCCAAATGGAGCAGGAAGCTGAGGGAGGATGGGGGGAGGGAATGAGGGAGGAAACAGAGGCAGCTGAGTGTGGAAAAGGGAGGGGATTCCTGAGCTCAGCATTTTCCTTCCTGTTCTGTTGAACATTCAAATTACCCCCATCTTCCAGCCCAGGCCACCCCACCACCACCACTCCTACCACACAGTGGGGTGGTGGCCCCAGGGAGCCTGGGCCATTAGCATCCTCTACTACCACAGCTGTGGACAGGAGCTAAGGAAATGGGGAAAGGAAGGAAGTGGTCCCAGTGGATGCAGAGAGGGGCCAAGAAGAAGGGCACAGCTGGTGAGATAAGGGGATCAACTCCAATCTGGGTGATGTATCAGGAAGAGGAGCTGGAGCAGAGGGCAGGCTGATGAGGCCTGTTATCTACTCATGGTACCTACCAGGCCAAGGAGCAGTGGCCCACAGATAAACACTCTTCTGCCTCCTTTTCCACAGGCCTAATTTGCAAAGCCAGCTGTCAGGGGCAAAAGTGGAGGCAGAATACCTACACTAAGGTCTGCTCCCTGGACCTGCCAGGTATGCCACTCCCCTCCTTTTACAGTGGTGACTGGTGAGGGTGCGTGTGTCCTCACACCAGAGGCAACGTGGCTGGAGAAGGTGAGAGAATGAAACAGAGACCATGAAGGGACGGACGAGACAGAAGACAAATCTGTGCAAAGTACAGGAGAAAGGGGTGCCAGGAAAAGAAGGGTTTACACTGGTCACAGGAAAACCATCCCAAACCCATTCCTTCCACCCACAGCTTCCTGCCACAGCTCTGCTTGAGGGAGCCACAGAGGAAGTTGGACAGAGACCAAAACGGAAGTAGTAAAATACATATATCCCCTTAACTCACCTTGGAATTACCTAGTCTCAAAGATAAAAAGATACAAATAATCATACGGTTATAGTGATTAACAAGACCAGCACTTAAAATCTGTTAGACACTATGCTAAACTCTTTCACTTCCCCTTAGTCCTCTTTAGAAAAGAGCTTCATTATTACATCTATCACTCATGAATTCTATCACTTCATTTCCTAAGGCTCAGCACTCAGGCATAGAGAGCATGAGGGAGGGACTCGGTCATAACCTCATACACCCAACACAAACCAGGATGTCTTCATCTTTAGAGATGGGCATTCCGTAGCAGCCTGCACATCCAAAGGCAGGGAATGACCAACAGGTGTGGGCACTTGGAAGAAAAGAAAGAGGAAAGAGGGCTCATTCTGCACAGGAAGGAGCTTGCCTAGTGGAAGTCGGGATGATGGATTGGGTGCCAGGAAGAAGCTACATGTGCCTTCTCAGACCAGCAGGGAGGAGGCAGCAAGAGTTGTGGAAAGTAGCAGGAAATGTCGAAACCCTCAGGAATGTTTCCAGAAAGGAATGCTGGGCAAGTAGGACCAGAAGGAATGTCCAGACAAGAGCTCTGCTTAGGAGGAGGGTAAGAGCCAGAGAAGTGCTGGAGAGTGAGCAGCCCCTTTAAAGAAAAAAAAAGTTAACACCCACCCAAGATACCATTTCCTGGTGGTAGAAAACTTTTGCTCCTGTCATACACCAAATAAATGGCCCTACCCAAATCCCTTGGTACAGGTATGAAATCTAATAGCTGTTTCTGGGGTGGGACGATCATGTGAGGGAAAACTGAGGGAGGGGAACCACAAATCTATGAGCATGTCTCTCTTCCATCCTCCTGCCAAACCCAAAGTCCAATGTCCTTCAAGTAGCCACCCTTGGAAGGGGGCAAGGGCAAGGCAAAGGAATGTCTCTAAACTCTCACTCCTCAGACCCAAAAATGGGAACTTTAACTTCCCACTTGAGGGAGCATGGGAAGCTCGGGAAAACTGAGCCTGAAGCCCAAAAGAGAAAAAGGACAGGAAGATGTGAACAGATGGAGTTTCTGGGGATGAAGACAAAGCTTCTGACAGAAAGACCTGGATTCCGCAAGGATCAATCTCCTGAGGGAAGGTAATCCCTAAGGGTGGATGTTTCGGAGACTTCTAGGAGGCGAGGCTTCCGAACAGTCGACAGATTAGAAAAGGGGCGGGACCTCGAGGGGGCGGAGCCCCTAGAAAGGCGTGGCTCCATGATTTCGAATACTGTAGTTCTTAGAGCGGCAGGGTTTTGCGCTTTGGGGATATAGGCTTTCTAGTAGGTAGCAGTTTTCGGAGAACCATCGCGCTGAGACCGAGTTTCAGGGAATTGGAAAGATTAACATGGAATTTCTTGTAGTAGGGCTTGGAAGCATGTCTAGGCGTGGGACTTCCAGGAGAGCGGGCGACAGGGTGGAGTCAGGGACAAACAGAAAATAAATCGGGGTTCAGGGAGCCCCCTGAAGCTGGAAGGTGGGACTTCCGGGGAGGGGGTCTCAGGGGGCGGGACTTATAAATGAAGGCCGGAAGTAGGGTCCCGAGAGAGGGGTTCCGGGGCGAAGGAGTGGGTCACCCAGGGGGAAAAACAGTTTCAACTCACCAGGGCCTCATGGAGTCTCCGCACCGCACTGCGGGCTGATCTGGGTCTGGATCACGCCACTGCCTCCGTGGGTCGCTGCTCCAACTTTCTTCCCGGGCAGGTCTCCCTGGAGGAACTTTATTGCACTCACTTCCGGCCTTGCTAACCCCTGACCCTCTACCTCACCGTCCGTCCTTCACCCGTCCCACTTTCCCGAGTCAGCCAATGGCAGTGCAAGAACGTGCACAGAAGCAGTGCTATCCAATAAGAGGCCTATCTTTGACCTAAAATCGTTCTTGAGAAACGTAAGAAGTGCTCTCCAATAAGGACTTGACGAGGAGCAAATTTAAGCCAATAGGAGGCTTAGAGGTGGTGGTGTCCCGCCTTAGGCCTAAAGGGCCAATAGGAAGCGCAGGCGGCGCGTTTGAAAGTGAGGCCAAAGAGGGTGGGAGCGTGTGCTGCTGGGAGTTGTTTGGAGGTTGGCTGCGCGGGGCTGACGGTCCTCCAGTGGAGCGATCATGTCGCACAAACAAATTTACTATTCGGACAAATACGACGACGAGGAGTTCGAGTACCGGTTAGTGCCGGCGCGGGGGGCCGTAACGAGATCATAAACTTGGACAAGTGAGGGCACGAGGAGTTAGTGAGAAACCAGGACCGAAGAGAAAGAATCGGCGCATGCGCAGCAGGTTAACGGGAACCTGGGTGATCGTTGAGCGCGTAGAGCGCATGTGCGAAGGTAGTAGGTGAGGGTAAAAGTGTAGCAAATTTAGTTAGCCCTCTTGGGGCAGGTGTAAGTGGGCGTGGTTAGTGTTGGCCTGCTGACCACCTTCACCCTTGGGGTTCCTGGTTCTTTCTAAGCTTACTGGGCAAGTTGAACTTGCCTGCTTGAGACTGCTTGTGTCATGGCAACAGCACAGGATCGTAGAGCCTGCTGGGAAAGAGCGGCGAAGGCGGAGCTCGAATTTTTCTCTTGTCTTCAGTGCAAGGGGAGTTAGCCTCGGTGTCACTCCTTAACTCATGGGAAAGGGGCGTGGTTGTCCCTTCTGTTTTAGGAAGAGGATTAGAGGAACTGTAAAATACAATAATAAAATTGGCCAGGAACATTGAGAAAAGGCTTAACAAGGATCTAATTGATACCCTTCAAATATTTGAAGGGAATTTACTTAGGAAGCCAATTATAGGGTGATTATAAGTTTCAGGTGTTCTGAAGGGCAAGCGTAAGTAAGCATGGTCTCCGCTTTCAACCTTAAAAAATCTGTAGAAATAGTGACAGACTCTAGAAGGTAGTAATTGATATGACAGAGATAATATACAGGTTGTGATGGGATCACATAGGACTTGTCAAGGATTGTGAAGAAAAGAAGCCCTGCAAAGTCTCCGTTTGAGAAATCCTAAATTTCCTAATCCTAGATTGGAGAATTAGGGAAGACAAGGGATTCTATAAATGTTGGCATTTCACTGATTGTATCAAGTGTAACACTTAAAACAACTCCTAGTTTGTTTGTATTTTACCTTCTCAACTGAAGACCATAAAATGGAATCTTGCTTGTGTTCCTTCAGCCTAGTACAGGATTCCAGGACCCTCTGGAGAATTTGGTGTGTGCTGAAAAATACATTAATCATCTTTATGCCGAATCCATTGGAAAAGACCCCAGGACCTGTTTGGACCCAATTAACTTTCTTTTCCTCAGCTGTTTTTCTCTATATCTGAAGGAGGCAACTAAAATTATGTGCTTTTAACACATTGCAGGGCTAGGGAGGAAGTCACTAGTTTCATCCTCTGGAAGATATGTCTTGGCAGTGGTATTTAAGTTTAAGAAAGACTTTGCTTTTTTGTGTGGATTTTGTTTCATTTTGTTTTTTGTATTACGTATTGAAGCCAATCTTTGTGCTAGGGGCTTGTTGGAGTTGAAGCTATTTTCAGACATTTAAACTGGAGTGATATTTCTGTTGAGGAAAAAAATATGTTACTCCTAGTATGGTTTCACTGAGCATGATGAAGTCTATCTGGGTTAGCCCAATTCAAGTCAGAGTAATTTCTTGGCCATGAAAAGAGGATCACATTAGGAAAGCATGGAGTTTCCCAACAGAAGTCTCATTGCTCATTCCTTTAGAATTAGGAAAATGAAATTGAGAATAGATTTTAAAGGCTAAGGCATTGACAATTTCATCCTTAGTGATGGTTCTTCCATACAGCACCTCTTAATAAGCCTTCTCCACAAAACTCACTTTTCTCCCTTACCAACCCTACTCAAAATCACCTTTAATTATTAACACCATGTGTGCTGTAGGGCCCCCGTTATAGTTTTAGGATAATTAACTTGAAGACTAAGCTCCAGGAAAGCAGAGGCAGTGTATCAGTAGTGCCTGTTCACTTGAATTATTTATTAATTTGTAGTTTTTAATATACTTCTATGAGGATTAACATAAGTTGGACTTTATTTCTAGCTGCCTCTACCCCACAATAAGATTATGCCCTACCATCAGAAACTGGTTTCTCTTTTTGTCTGTCTCTTGGCTTGGTATGCAGGTGCTTACCCAACAGACTTACCTAGTACTAACACAAATGCCCTACCTTCCCATGTCTCTGTTTCAGGCATGTCATGTTGCCCAAGGACATAGCCAAGCTGGTCCCTAAAACCCATTTGATGTCTGAATCTGAATGGAGGAATCTTGGTGTTCAGCAGAGTCAAGGATGGGTCCATTATATGATCCATGAACCAGGTCAGTGCAATGCCTGTGAGAAGCTATAGGGCTGCTTCCCTGAAGGAATGATAAATTCACATAACTCCCAAAAATAAGGGGAAAATGGGGATGGTTTACTGGTTTTGTTTGTTTTTGGGTTTTTTTCCCTCCAGTCATCTGAACTGGAGTGATCAAAAATCAGAGTAAAGGATCTTGGCAGTTCAGAAAAACTGCCACTGAAAAACCTCCTTTAATATCTAATCCACGTGTTTTTAAGGCCACGTATATCCTGTGAGGGGTCATGGTCCCTACTTCATTCTCCATGAGAAAGTGAATTCTTGGATGTGTTCCAAATAAGCCAAGGAAAGTATATTTCCTGATGAGACACCAGACACCAAGCTGCTGGGCAAAACTAATTAATAAAGCCCCCTGCTGCCCCACCCGCAAGCCCACCCTGGGCTTTACAATCATAGGAAAAGAACTGATATTAGTAATTCTATACTTGGCAAATAGGTCACGCTTATGGGTCTGCTGAAGCCATATGCTTAAATGTCAATTTAGTTATTAAGATCTAAGATCCCATTTTCCAGGATAATACCTGGAAAATGGGAGTGGGTATCCTATAGATTATGCATAGAATAGTGTGAATTTGTCTCAGGTTTCACTCACTCTTTCAGAGCCTCACATCTTGCTGTTCCGGCGGCCACTGCCCAAGAAGCCAAAGAAATGAAGCTGGGGTACCATCTTTCAGCCTCAAGCTTTACACAGCTGTCCTTACTTGCTAACATCTTCCTGATAACATTATTATGTTGCCTTCTTGTTTTCTCACTTTGATATTTAAAGGATGTTTAAAATACACTGTTTGGTGCGCTGGTGACTGCTTTGCTTCTTGAGCAGAGCCAACAGCACCATGACCCAGCCAGAGGGGTACTCTTGGGCTGCAGCCTCTGCTGAGTATGACCCCAGAAACTATGGTGAGCTCTGTATCCAGCAGAACACACTTGGCAGAGGGAGGAAGCATCTGAGAATAAGATCATGGCTGTTACAGGGATTATGTAGACTTGCTGTTGTTGTTTTTGTTTTTTTCTGCCAGGTGTTGTATGTATGGTGATTTACATTTAAACGTATTGGAAACTTTCCATTTTATTCAAGTAAACTGTTTCATGTTTAAACCTTAATTAAAGAGGATGTTTTTTATAATCTAATACTCTACTTGTAAAGGTTTTTTTCCCTCTCGGTGAGCATCACATTCAATATCATGGTTCTAACTATATGCCCTTCTGTTCATAATGAAGCCCAGCTCTTTGCTGATAATGAGTTACATTCAAGTAACTGGTTTTTAACCAGATCTTAAAAACAAGCCCTGGCTGGTAGGTAGCACAGTGGATAAGGCACCAGCCTGCGAACCCAAAGGTCACAGGTTCAATTCCCCAGCCAGGGCACATAACCAGGTTGCAAACCAGGTCTCCAGTCAGGACTGTGGCTGGAGGCAGGTGAAACGCAACCGTACATTGATGTTTCTCTCCCCCTCTGCCTCTCTCCCTTCCCATCTTTCTAAAATGATGAAATAAAATCTTTTTTTAAAAAAGAACAACAGACTTCCTGTCAGCATTGACTGAAATATATTTTGATCTAACTACTAGTTAAAGATAGGCCACGATAGAGGCTATATAGGAATAACGTCATCTCATCAAAACAAGTGAACTGTTTCCCACAGGCACGGGTGCTGCCTTTAACATAGTCTCCATATTTGAAGGGTATGTGAGGGTAAGTGGGGGAGGCTATCAGCCAGAGACTGCTAGTGTGTTCCACTTCCTACAGGGCCTAAAGCTCAGGCACGTATATGCTCTGTTCGTCATGCACACTGGGGATTGTTCAGTGGTTCTCACTTTGGCTGAGCAAGTTAATCCCTTGGGATTAAAAGCTTTAAAAGTACTGATTCTTACCCTGGCTGTTATGCCTCAGTGGATTGAGTGCCAGTTTGGGCCACCTGTTCAATTCCAAGTCTGGGAACATGCCTGGGTTGTGGACCAGGTCCCTGGTTGGGGGCGTGTGACATGCAACACTGATGTTTCTCTTCCTCTCTCCCTCTATTCCCCTCTCTCTAAAAAATAAAAACTTAAAAAAATTTTAACACAACATTTTAAAATTTTTATTTATTTTTAAAGATTGTATTTATTGTTTACGGAGAGGGGAAGGGAGAGAGGCAAAGAGGGAGAAAAACATCGATGTGTGATTGCCTTTCCTGCTTCCAGCCATGGAACTGGCTGGAGTCCTGGCTTGCAACCTGGTTGTGTGCCCTGGCTGGGAACTGAACCAGCAACCTTTGGCTGGCGCCTAATCCACTGAGCCACCAACCAGGACCAGGTTTTACTTATTTTAAGCGAGAGAGAGAGAAACATCGACCTGTGGCCTTATGCACCCCCAACTGGGGACCTAGCCCACAACCCAGGCATGTTCCCTGACTGGGAACTGAACAGGTGGCCCAAACTGTCACTCAATCCATGAGGCAAACCAGCCAGGGTAAGAATCTGTACTTTTAAAGCTTCCCAGGGGGCTCATTGGTGCATTGGTTCGCAGGCTAGCGCCCAATCCACTATGCCATACCTGCCAGGTCTAAAAGTACTAATTTTTAAATCATCCCTCGAAGTGTTGACTTAATTGGCCTGGACTGTGGCCTGGATATGGGGATTTCAAGCATTTGTATGGAGATAGTTAGAGCACTGACTTTTGAGAGAACCCATGTAAACAAGCTGTTCAGGGAAACATTTCATAGTTCACCCTCTTATGTAAAAATAGTAGTAGTGTTGGCCCTGGCCAGGTAGCTAAGTTAATTAGAGCATCATCCCAGTACCCCAAGTTTACAGGTTCGATCCCCAGTCAGGGCACATAGAAGAAACAATCAATGAATGCATGGATAAGTTAAACAACAAATTGATGTTTTCGCTCTCTAAAATCAATCAATAAAAACTAACAGTGGTAGTAAGGTAGATTAATCTACCACCTTTTCCCTATCTTCCATCCATTTATTCCAAGAACAGTAGTTTAAGTGTGGTCCCTGGACCTAAAGCATTAACATCACCTGGAAACTCATGTGCATTCTTGGACTCCACCCTAGACCTACTAAATCAGAAACTAAGAGTTGGGCCCAGTAATATTTAACAAGCTCTCCAGGTGATTCTAGTGCATGCTTAAACTTGAGAAACCACTGGTGAAGGATCAGACCACAGCAGATGTTTGAATTTTAAGGTTTATTGGCAGGGGAGGGGGGGGGCAGTCATGTCCCAAGTATCACCAGTATTACTGATAAAGATAATAGAGCACATGGTTTATGTAATAAGGCAAGTAGGACTAAATAAAGTTATTTGGAAAAACACTGAATTTCTTGAGAAAGAATGATCTGGAAACCTGGCTCTATCATTCACTTTATGGCTATTGTGTGGCATCCTTTCACCTTTCTGGGCCTGTTGCCCTTCTGTAAAACATGCATCACTGGTTCAATTCCCAGCCAGGGCACATAACCAGGTTGCAAGCCAGGTCTCCAGCCAGGTCCGTGGCTGGAGGCAGGTGAAAGGCAACCATACATTGATGTCTCTCTCCCCCCTCCCTTCCCCTCTCTCTCAAAATAATAAATAAAATCTTTTTAAAAAAAAAATTTAAACCGTGCATCATATTTATCTATCTTAGAGGGTTTTTAAGGAAAGTCAAAAGAGGCTTGATGTGGTTCAGCAGCCCTCCAAATGACGAATTGTAAATCTTTACTACAGAAAACAAAGTCCACAGAGCAATAATATCAGCAGGACTTGAAATCTTGTTGAATGCAGATCTCAGGCCCCACCCTAGATCCTCAGATCTAGGGTGTGAACACTGAGGTTAGAGAAGCACTTTTAGACCAAAGGCAACTGAAATGAGAGGAGAGCAGTCCAAACTGGATACATGCCACTCCCTAGCTGCTGCCGTCACTTGTACCTGTTAACAGCAATAACTGGGAGAGGTGATGTTTAAGCATCATCTGGAGCAGGTGGGGCAAGTGTTTTTCTTGACAAAGAGGTTTAATTAGCTCTATCATTTAAAACAGAGACAAGTGAAAGTTCTACACAGTAAAAGCTCACTTTAAGGATCTTCCCACCCCACAAGCAAAGCTGACATTTCTTGGCATCCTTCCAACACCATTAGCAGCCCCTGACCCCTTAGCCTATAATAGAATCATGGTTAAAGAAAACACCCGTGCACACAAGAATCTGAATGCAGAATGAAGGTTAGAGTCAAGCCTATATTTCTAGCAGCAGTAGAAAAAGACACCCAAAAATCCTTAGAGTTCCTTTCGCTCCCCAGCCCTCTCGCCACCACAGCGCACTTCCACACCCGAGTCCCGCCTCCTCCAATTCCCACCAGCACCGCCGCCGCAACCTGGAGCCCCGCCTCCACATTTCCGGGTGAAAAGTGACGACCAGGTTGTCGCTAATAACAACCCAGAACTGCTCCCGCCCTCTGGCTAAGGCTCGCGAGCGATAGTCGATTTCACCAATGGATCCATGGAAGTAGTTTAAGCGACAAGACAACGTGACCAATTAATATGAGGAAAGTGTGGGTCTAAGGCGGGACGGGGAGTACGGAAGCTGCCCTGGGACAGGAGGAAAGGAGAGAGGGAAAGACCTGGTGAAGGGGCCAGGAGCAGGTGAGGACCTGAGAGAACTCGTGGTCAGTCGGAAGACTGGTGGGAAGAGACGGGATTCGGGGCTGGAAAGGGTGCGGAAGCCCGCAGCAGCAGCAGCAGCAGCAGATGGCGGCTGAGGTCTGGTCGGGGTGGAGCGAGGGAACGCATTTAAAGAGGCCAAGCCCCAGGAGCAGGTAGACATTTAAAGGGACAGGTGCCCCAAAGAGGAGAGACATTTAAAGGTGCAGGTGCCCAGGATAGAGCAGACCCGTGGAGCTGAGCTCGGCAGACAGAAGACCTTTAAAGTGGTAGCTGCTTGGAAGAGCAGGACATTTTAATAAGACTAGAGCCAAGCTTAGAAAACGATTAAAGAGGCTTGGGCTGGGGTTTGAGAACAATTATTAAAGAGACCGGGATAAAGGAGTCAGTTGACAAGGGCCTGATGAAGAAGACCATGCACTCCTGCTCTCCCCCATTGTCCTTTCTGGCTCCTCCAGGTTCCCTCGACCCCGGACTCCCTGTTCCCAGGCTATGGCCCCCAGTGCCCTTTAGATCTGGCGGGACTCCCGTGCTTACGACCCCTATTTGGGGGTCTGGGTGGCTACTGGAGGGCCTTGCAGAGGGTCAGAGAAGGCAGGACCATGGCATCTAGGGCCTCTGAACCTCCCCCAGGGCGCAGCGTGACAGCGGGCATTATCATCGTTGGAGATGAGATCCTCAAGGTGGGTCTGGGACAGAAGAGGGGAGCGGGCGGGGCGTTCTCCTGTCTTTAAGAGTCGGCTCCACGTTGTGTAGCAAGAGGGTGAACCAGGGTGTGGGCCCCTTTGCTGCAGTAGGATCCTGGAATGAGTCCAATATGGTGGAGGAAAAGTGGCCCTCGTCCTCCTAATTACCCTGCTGGAAAACTTACAGCAAAGTCCCCACAATTTGCCAGGGTGGAGGAGGGGCTTTACAGAAATAACAAGGACTCCAGCGCCATCTTCTAACATCGGTACTTTTATTATAAATCTTAATTAACAGATTATGAGACTAAGGCTTGGAAAGGTTGAGAAACTTGCCCCAGGTGACAACTTCCCAGCTAGGAAGTAGAAGATGAACTTCCAACCTAATTCTTTCTTCTCCTGAGTAACCACTGAACTGTAGAACAGTAACGGAGATGGGGCTGGAAGAAAAGATTGCATACACACCATAGACAGCCTTGAATATTCTGCAAGAGAATTTGAATTTTATTCTGTGTATGGTTGGAAATAACAAATGGCTTTTGAGCCCAAGAGTGATGCAATCACAGTGACGCATTCGGAAGGGTATTCAGGAGGCACTAGGCAGAGCGCTATGGCTGGAGGCTGGGAGCCTGGCCAGGGGACTGTTATAACTATCCAGGTAAAAGGTGCCGAGGACCTGCTTGGAGGCGGTAGGGTCAGAGAGAAGAGAGCAGATGGGGAGACATTTCAGAAGCGCAGTTGACAGCATGAAGGGTCTGAGTGGCTGTGGACAGTGTCTGAAGATGCCATTGACAGTCAGGGATAGGGTGAATGAAGCTGCCCGGCAAGTACTTGGAGCCAGGGAACCTAGATTGTTCGGGTTTGTGAGGAAGTGGAGAAGTTGTCCATGAAGAATTGATAATGGAATTAGTAAGTATAGATGAGGTCAAGGTCACAGTGCAGAGATAGAGACCAATGGTATATCACATCATTCCTGACTCCATTCACGTGGATCTTCCCATTCTTGTGCTCAGTCCAGAATCCTGGGCAGACTAAGGTGGTATCCCCCATAGAGTAGAGTGCCCTGTCATCCAGCAGATGCAACTTTCTTTTCTTCCTTTCTTTTTTATTTATTTATTTTTTAGTTTATTCAAATTTTTTAGAGAGAGGGAAGGGAGGGAAGGAGAGAAATATCAATCAGTTGCCTCTAGTACACCCCTAACTGGGGAGCTGGCCCACAACCCCGGCACGTGCTCTGGGAATTGAACCATTGACCTTTTGGTTTTCAGTATGACACCCGTCCCACTGAGCTGCACTAGTCAGGGCAAGCAGATGCAGCTCTCATCCCTGCCCCCTTTGCCTTCATCCTACAGCATTGACACTCATGTTCCCTATCTCCAATCTACCAGGGACACACTCAGGACACCAACACCCACTTCCTGTGCCGGACACTGCGCTCCCTTGGGGTCCAGGTGTGTCGAGTCTCTGTTGTACCCGATGAAGTAGCCACCATTGCTGCTGAGGTCACCTCTTTTTCCAGCCGCTTCACCCATGTCCTCACAGCGGGAGGCATTGGTCCCACTCATGACGATGTGACCTTTGAAGCAGTAGCACAGGCCTTTGGGGATGAGCTCAAGCCACACCCTGAGCTGGAAGCAGCCATCAGAGCCCTAGGAAGGGAGGGCTCGGAGAAGCTGTCGCTGGTGCCCTCCTCAGCCCGCCTGCATTATGGCACAGATCCTCACACTGGCCGCCCCTTCAGATTCCCGCTGGTCTCCGTCCGCAATGTCTACCTCTTCCCAGGCATTCCAGAGCTGCTGCGGCGGGTGCTGGAGGGGCTGAAGGGACTGTTTCAAAACACAGCTGTTAAGTTCCACTTGAGGGAGCTGTATGTGGCAGCTGACGAGACCTCTATTGCCCCCATCCTGGCTGAGGCCCAGGCCCACTTTGGACACAGGCTTGGCCTGGGCTCCTACCCTGACTGGGGCAGCAACTACTATCAGGTGAAGCTGACGCTGGACTCAGAGGAAGAAGGGCCTCTGGAGGAATGCGTGGCCTACCTGACTGCCCACCTGCCTCAGGGATCACTGGTCCCCTACATACCCAACGCCATAGAGCATGCCAGTGAGGCTGTATACGAACTCACCAAGTCAGGTAGGGGCCTCCTGGGGGAGGGGCAGATGCACCAAACCATAGGTCTCAGGAATGCAGGAGCTGTTGGGAGGCTCCCCCAAAATCCAGGAGAAGGTAGAGGATAGCTACAGTTGATTCATTCATTCTTCCAATAAATGTTGATTGAGCACCCACTTTCACCAGCACTGTGCTGGGGGTTGGGGACAGGGCTCAACAGGGCAGATGTATACCCTACTCTGTGGACTAGTAATTTAACAGAAAAGGTAGACATTAAACAGGTAATCATGCATGAGATGTCAGCAACAGATCAGCCTTGATCTGGGACCAGAGAAGGCTTCTCTGGGTAAGCAGCATATAAGCTGTGTGATAAGGGAGATTTGGCCACACCAGGGATGGAAGCACAGTATGAGAGAGGGCATAGAAGGAATGAACAGGTTTAGGAGAATGAAAAGAAACCAGGACCCTGGAGGGGAGACACTGAGATGAGTTGTGGCTGACTGGCAGGCAGGGAGTGGACTCTGCAGGCCAAGTAGCAGCATGAAGGAACCTGGACTTGATCCTAGGAACGCTGGGAAGATACTGAAGGGATTTAAACAAGTGCACCATGGCCCCACTGCCATATGTGTCTGTCTGATGGCCTCTTCTCTACCTGCCTCGCAGGGTCTTTAGGGGAAAAGGTAGCAGGTGCCCTGCAGACCATTGAGACCGCCCTGACTCGGTACAACCTCACCCAGCTCTGTGTGGGCTTCAATGGGGGCAAGGACTGCACTGCCCTCCTGCACCTCTTCCATGCAGCTGTGCAGCGGTGAGCCTATCCCCTCAAAGTAAGACCTCAGAGATCCCAAGAGACTTGATCTTCCCCATTCTCTAGTTCCCCATTTTAGGAAGCAGGGAGGAAAAGGGGTACCTGGGTGGGCTTTGGGAGGGAGGTAGCCATGGTGACCTCTCAGTTCTGTTCCCCCACATTATTTATTGAGCATCTTACATGCGGCCCTGGGTGTGGACGTGCAAGCCACCACCCCTGACCACAGGGAGGTCCCAGTCCCATTGAGGAGGTGATATTTACCTACTTGAAATAGATGTGTGCTCTAGATTTGAGAGGTGAGAGAGCAGAGCAGGCTTCTTAGAGGAAGTAGGTTCTGATGGATGGGAAAGACAAGGAAAGGGGTGGGGAGGGTGTGCATCCCAGGGTCCAAGGAGAACAGTGAAAGCTCTCTGGAGAATATTTCCCTGCCCACGCTGGCAAGCCTGTGGTTTCTCTCCCCACCCCAGGAAATACCCTGATATTCAAGAGCCCCTCCAGATCCTGTATATCCGCAGCATCTCCCCTTTCCCTGAGCTGGAGCAGTTTCTGCAGGACACTATCAAAAGGTACTGGCAACCTGGAGGTCTGGGCTCTAAGAGGGGCTTGGCAGGTCCCGTTCGTTACCCCAAGCCCTCTTCCTTCCCCAGGTATAATCTGCAGGTGCTGGAGGCCGAGGGCGATATGAAGCAGGCTCTGCGCCAGGTGCAGGCACAGCACCCCCAGCTGCAGGCCACCCTGATGGGCACCCGTCGCACTGACCCCTATTCCTGCAGCCTCTGTCCTTTCAGCCCCACGGACCCAGGCTGGCCTCCGTTCATGCGCATCAACCCACTGCTGGTAATGAGACTTACTTCCTTCAGTCTCATGTCCCCTATCACCCTGGCTTTCTGAGGTGAGGACATTGGACCCTGAGCCTTGGATGAAGGGAAGGCTCTGCTCTTTGTTCATTCAGCCTTTGACCAGTATTTATTGAGCACTAATTCAGTGGCAGTCGTTGTGCTTTTTGTTACGGACAGAAAAATGACTAAGACCTATGCTGTCCAATATGGTAGTCATTAACCATTTATTTACACTCAAATCATAATTGAAATTAAACACCAATGACTTGAAAACCACTGAACTGTATATCTTAAAAGGATGAATTATAATGGCATGTGAATTATATTTACTATCAATTTAAAAATTTAAACACAATTCAAAATGTAGTTCTTCAGTTGCACTAGCCACATTTCAAGTGGCCACCATGTTCGCACAGAAAGAGAACATTTTCATCATTGCAGAAAATTCTAGTTGGCTCTGGCTTGCACAAACATAGCCCCTCCCCGTCCTCCTGGAGCTGACCTGTGGAGGGTGGATTGGGAGTGGAGAGGGCACAGGGTGCAGGTTTATCTTTCTCATTGCTTGGCCTACACAGAGCAAGGTGAACCAGCGAGTCAGGTAGCAGGCTTTCAGAGCAGAAGAGCCCTGAATGGACCCCTTCCCAGGCAGCAGGGGGTAGAGTGGGAAAGGGCAGTATTTGTGACTCTTCTCTGGCTCTGACCTCCCAGGACTGGACTTATAAAGACATCTGGGACTTTCTGCGTCAGCTGTTTGTCCCATACTGTATCCTGTATGACCAAGGGTAAGGGCGTTGGAAAAGAATGGGTGTGGGGAAATGTGTGAGTGCTGAGATAGGGAGGGCCACCCCCCACACATACACTCACCCTCTTCTTCTGGTTCCAGCTACACGTCACTGGGGAGCCGGGAGAACACTGTGCGGAACCCGGCCCTGAAGTACCTGGGCCCAAGAGGACAACCCACTTACCGTCCAGCTTACCTACTTGAGAATGAGGACGAAGAGCGGAACTCCCGCATGTGACCTCACACTCCACCAGGGAGTGAAAGAGGCTGTGCTGGGGTGTAACCCTCAATAAACTGTGCCTCTCCTTGTATTTGCCTGTTTCCCTGGCTATCTTCCTGCTCCGAGGCGATGGGGAAGCAGAGTAGGCTAGGCCCTGCCAGCTCTGAGCTGGCAGTACTCACTCTGAGGGGCTGGGAGTCCTGGTTGGTGACTGACTGAACGTCAACCTCTGCAGGAGCCCACCAGAGGGCCAGAGCAGGGAGTCGTGCCAACCCCTGGGGTTACTGGCAACCAGGCAAGGCACCTCAGGCTGGAGGAAAGTAGCTGAGCTGGCCTAGCGGAAAGATGGAGTGGCCAGCCAGGTCCTCTGCCTAAACCCACCCCTCCCCCATCTCCATCACCGCTGCAGGCACACAGGCTGACTCAGCCCACTCCCAGGCCCAGAACCTTCCCTCTGTTAGACCCTGGGGCCTTTGTCCCTATAGTCATGAGGCCTGTGGGCGTGGGAACTGTGTTGATAAAAGGCACCAGAGGCAACTCCCACACCCTTCCTCAGAGCTGCTGCCCACATGCAGGCCCTGACGCAGCCCCTAGCCCAGGCCCTACCCTTCTCCTGTGGAGGGGCCCTGCAAGACGCTGGGCCCCGAGTGCCTGTTATAAAGATGGGCACCAGGTGGGACAGCCTGCAGCATACCCTGAAGGAAGTTGCCTACATCCTCCTCTGCTGCTGGTGTATCAAGGAGCTGCTGGATTAATGGCAGTGGAGAACTGCCTACCCCCCAGCCCCACAGCTAGCACTGCTCAGGTGAGCCGGGGAGGGCAACAGAGAGGCATGGTGCAGTTCTGTGGCCTGTCTCTCAGTTTCCTGCTCTCTTTAGCGCCCCGCCCTGCCCGCATCAAGTCTCTGGGTCCAGCTGTGCTTGACCAAGGATGGGCCGCAACGAGTGAAATATGGATCCTGCTTTGAGTTGGTGCCATCGGTCAGACCTTCCGCATCTGGGCCTCCATTCCCAGCCCCCACCTCTGGTGGGCCTCTGGTGCGCAGGACCTTGGCCTGCTGGCTAGAGCCCCAGTGTGACTGCAACAGGAACTGGCACTCCTCCAAGCCTGGCACAGTGAACCCACCAGCCCAGATGGTTGATCTTATCATACCCTCTTAGTGCCAGGAATGAGCTGCCCCTAATATTTCTGAGAATCCCTGAACTATACGTATAATAAATAGGCCTTGAGGCCAGAAGTTCTCAGTGTCTAAAGGGGAATCAGAAAAAGCACTGGGCCTGGCCAGTATGGCTCAATGGATAGAGCACCACAAACCAAAGGGCCGCTGGTTCAGTCCCAGTCCGGGCACATGCCTGGGTTGCAGAACAGGTCCCCAGCTGTGGGTGCATGAGGGGCAACCACACACTGATACTTCTCGCCCTTTCTTTCTCCCTTTCCCTCCCTCTAAAGATAAATAAAGTCTTTACGGAAAAGAAAAAGAAAAAGAACACTGGAAGGGTGTTGGAGCCAGTGTGCTGACCAGGGAGGGAAGGAAGTTGTCCTAGATGGACCGAAGGCCAGGTTTTCCCCACTCGCTGGAGGGTGGAGGCCAGGTTCCTCCCAACCTGTGGGTGGGGAGTGGTGCAGCTTAGCTGGTGGCTTTTGTGAGGTCCTGTGCATTAGCATGGGAACCAAATAGGAGACCTTGTCTAGCTAGCTCCTGCCTCTGAGGATCTTGGGGAAAGCACTGGGCCGATGCAAGCCCCCAGCTCATAGAAGAGGTGAGGGCCCTCCTCCTCTAGCTCACAAAGCTGCTCACAAAGAAAAAGGCACCTGTGTGGCCACACAGGACCCTCACTCAGGCTTATGACAGGACACAAACAGCCAGAAGGAGCAGAATCAACTCTTGGTCTCCCTGGCAGCCACCAACAATTGCTTTCCCTGAATTGCTCCCAGTGGTAGGTACAAATGAGCCATTTACATTGTCTTGCTCAAGCTTGCTCATGCTTACTAACATTCCCACTCAGAGTCCCCTACACCCTCAGAGTCAGCCATAGGGCCTGTTGAGAGGGTCCCTCGGATCTCTATCCATCATTCCCTGGCCCGGCTTGGGGCTCAGTTATTGGCCTCCTCTCTCCAGGGAAATGGGCCTGAAGATGGTGTATGAGGCCTTTCCCTCACTCCCAGAGGCCAGCTCCTCCTCCCCCTCTTGTTAACTCTTTCTCTGAGCTTAGTTTATTTTTCTTTCTGTAAAGGTAATATATGCCTAGAGTAAAGGATTCTGATAGTAAAAAGTAAAGCTTCCTCCTACACCTATCCTCTAGCCCCAGCTGTCTGCCTAGAGGTAACCATGGTTACCAGTTCCTCGCAGAGCATTTATACAAATAGTCGATGCATATACTGCATATTCATTCACTTAACAAATATTGAGCATCTACTCTATACCAATCTGGGGTGAATACAGCAGTGAACAAAAGAGATCCCTGTATTTGTGGAGCTTACATTCTGATGGGTGGATACATAAAATATAAAAAAATTTAGCCTTGGCCGGTAGCACAGTGGGTAAGGTGCCGGCTTGCAAACCCAACGGTCGCTGGTTCAATTTCCAGCCAGGGCACATAGCCAGGTTGCAAGCCAGGTCTCCAGCCAGGTCTGTAGCTGGAGGCAGGTGAAAGGCAACCACACTTTGACGTCTCTCTCCCTCTCTGCCTCTCTCCCTTCCCCTCTCTCTAAAAATAATAAAATCTTTTTTAAAAAACTTGAAAAAATTTAGAGTTATTAGGCGATAGTTACTATGGAAAAGGGAAAAGTTGAACTGGGGATGCTAGTGGAGGCAGGTCACAGAAGGCCTAGTAAACCATGATAAGAACTTGAGATTTTATGAGGAGTTACTGCAGGGTATTGAGCATGAACTGATTTTTTTTTTTTTTTTTTTTTTAAGGTTCATACTGGTTGCTGTGTTGAAAATAGGTTTAGGGGAGCAAGGGTAACACAGGAGAGACTTATTAGGAGGAAATGGGCACAATCCAGGCCAGAGCTGTTGGTGCCCTGGAGCGGGCTTACAGACATAGCTGTGGTGAGAAGGGGCTGGATTCTGCATACGCTTATCCTTTTAGTTGATAGTATACACATGGTTCTGTACCTTGCTTTTTCCCCTTCGTATACTTTGTACAGGATTCCACCTCAGTATGTTTAGAGCCCACCCATCCTTTTCTGTGGCAGCCAACTCAAGCTTATTTCTTATACCTGGCAGCTCAACACCCTCTGGAGACATCCATAAAATGTATGTCATTGCTTTTGCATGGTCCCTTCAGAGCCCCACCCTTGTCCCAGAGCACATAAGTGAGAAGGGGTAAGATCCTGAATCCAACCTGAGAGAGGTTAGTGAGGAGGTGGACACAGCATTTATCTTCTCACCTGAATCTGGAGCTCATAACATATTCCCTTCCTAGCCAGCTCCAGCCCTTCCCTGGCCTTCTGCCTCCTTTATCTTTCTGAGGCCCCACTCCCACCAAGCTGAGCAGTGCCTGGAGGTAGATCCTGGTGCCTGAGAGTTATGAGCACAGGGGCCTTGGCCAAGGGAGGGGATGTCTGCCAAAGACCACTAGGAAAGCCGTAGGTGGAGGAAGTCAGGGCCCAGGGCTATGGGCTGTGGTAAGGAGTTGAGGGTGAAGAAAAGAAACTTCCAGTGGACCAACTGGAGTGTCAGAGCTGAAAAGAGAGCCCTGAATGTGGAAAGACTGGGAGGTATGTGGAGAATAACAAAAACCTCACATACCATTCTGAAAGCCCTTTTCACACTGAAAAGTCCTTTGAGCCTTACACAAGTCCACTTCAAAAGTAGATAGAACAAAGATAATTATCACATTTTAACAGTGAAGCAAGCAGACCCAGAAAGTTAAAGTGACCTATCCAAAGTAACACATACCCACAGCACACTCTGGTAGGTGAGTCATTTAGTAAATCCAGATTTTTCTCCTCTCGAATTCAGGGCTTCTCTCAATTAGTCTGCCTTCTTCTGAACTGGTGCTGGGGATGGTGGCCTAGATGGCCTGGGAGACAGGGCCAGGTAAGCCAAAGTGTGGAAGGGACTGCCACCTCCATTCTGCATCTAGTCCATGTTCTCCCACTTCCACCTGAACCCTAAGCTCCTCTTGTTCTCAGTTTCCCATTCTCATTTGTGGGGCCCAACTTCCCCCTTTTTACCTAATCCACGCAGACCAGAAAATGTTGACCTGATCTACTGTACCTCTCCACTCCTCCAGAGGAGGAAAGAAATGCAGCAGCTTCCCTGCAATATTCTCCTTCCACTTAGAGCAAGCCCAGATTTTGAGTGCCCAAACTACTCTCTCAGGACCACGCTGGGGGGTGGAGGTGGGGTACATAGGCAGGCAGGGATAAAGTGAAGCAGAGCCAAGATAGAGGGATGGGTAAAACTTCACCTACTCTGCCGCAGGCGGGTTGGAAGTGACCCTCAAGGACGATGCCTAAGGAGGAGGAGGACGAAACCAGGATCCCAAGCTGATTACGTAGGATATAAGACCCTTGACGGTCTAGGAAAAGCGGGTGGAAGAGAGGGTCACCTGTAATAAACTGGATATTACAGTAATGATCATGGGAGGGTCCCACGATATCTCAGCAAGACCGTTGCAAAGGGGAATATGGCCGTCCTTTCACCAGCGCCAAAGTGCAGACCCCCCAAAGGCATAGGCTCTTATTTGCATCCCTATTTGCATCTCGTTTTCATGAGTTATTTCCCCTTCAAAAGGCATTGGTCGCCTGCGGCTTTCTCAGCGACTCCCAGCTGAGGCTTTGTACTCCAGGCTCTCGGGAGCACAGCTATTCTTCAGGTCATCCTCTGGACTCTGACTTCCAGCCCCCAGCACCTTTCCATATTTCGGCTTCAGCTCAGCTTCACGGCTGTGCCCCAAACTCTTAGTTGGGTTGCAGGAACACGGGGCCCTGCGCCGCCTGGTGGCTGGAGGGAAACTGAGAGCAGAAGGGTTCTGATTAGCTTTCCCTGGGACGTGGAGTTTTGGAAAATGTTCCCCAGAGCTTCCTGAAGCTAAATTTATCTCCCCTGGCCCTGGGGGGCGCAGAGATCCCAGCGACGATTAGCGCAGCGCCGCAGCCCGCTCTTGCCGAGAGAGGCCCGGAATAGGCGCCGAGTTATAAATAGTGCCACCCGCAGGTGTGGGGGGAGTCGACGGGAGGGGGGCAACCCTTGCAGCCGCGGCCCCTTCAGGTGGGTTGGGCGGTCGCGGTAGGGGCGCCCGGGTGGGGGGGCGTAGGGTGGGGCTGCGGTCTGAGTGCCCCCGGCGGTTTCCTGGGCGGCGGGTTTTTCGAGGGAAGCGGAGGCAGCCAGAGGAAGGGGGGCGGCAGGGAAGAGGTGGGCTCCTGGTGTAGGCTGACAATCCACTTCCAGCTTGGCCCCCCACATTCCAGAGCAGGCCCCCAGACCCACTTACTCAGGGCCCTGCCCAGGCAGAACCTAGCCTTTCCTCCCGCCAGAAGCCCTCTCTCCTCCAGGCTCTGCAGGCATCTAATTCCCCCGCGGACGCCCTTTGGAGCACGTGGCCCAGCCGTCACTCAGGTTCGCTGTCCCCCGCCAGCCCCAGGTATCAGTCCTCCCTAGGAGGGTTAACTTCCAGCCGGCGCTCTCACCCTTTTCTCTAGTCAAACACCTCATTCTCCGGGTGTTTACCCACCCTGCTTGCTACTTTCCCCCCAAAATAAGGTCTAGTTAGTTGGTCGCCTGAAGATTTAAGTTAGAACCAGCGTATCTGGGACGCTCCCCTATCCCCAGGAGGCCCCTGCAGGCGCGACACCTGCCCTCCAGTTCCCAGTTCCAGTCTGGGCCTGGGGGCCGAGTGGGGGTGGCGGCAGGTCCCTGGGGCCCAGCCCGGGTGTTGTGGGAGGGACAGGGCCCCCAGTCAGCGTTTCTCGGCCGCAGCTGTCTCGGTGGTTTGGCGCGGTGAGGGCCCGGAGTTGGGGGGTGAGCGGGAATTTCAAGCCGGGGTTCCCCCGTTCGACTTCTGAGCGAGGAAGACGTGTGGACCAGCTTAAGCGAAACGTGGGAGAGGGTCACTGAGGAACGAATCAGGAGGTTCCAGGACTGTGGAGAATCAAGTGAGGACTGGCATTTCGGCGCTGAAAGGTCCGAGTTGGGTCCAGCAAGACGGCGGCCGCTATCCCCCAAGCTGACAGGGCGAGCCCCTAGGCAGGAGGCACCGTCGTTTATCTGCGCCTAAAGCCTCGTGCCAAGAAAGGCCCCCGCCCTTCTACTGCCTCTGGGGGCCGAGTCTCCCTCCCCGGGCGCTCCTTTCCCTCGACCACGCTTCCTCCTCCCCGAAGCAGCCCCCTATTTCCCTGGTGCACCGCGGTCTGCCCCTGCTACTGCGAGCAAGACCCCGACCGCTGGGAAAGGGCGGGGACCCTGGCCTGCACCCCACCGGCTCAGAGCCTCGCTAACCGGGATGTGACCGGTGGGGCCCAGAGGAAAACCCGGAGTAGTGACCAACCTCGGGACCCGAGGGGGACAGGGCGGTAGGAAAACCCGGAGCGGACTAGCCTCGCGGGAGCGCCCCATGCCCACTGCTACCCCCTCCTTCCTATAGCCCCCCCTTAATTCTCCAGTGAGATAATGTCTGGGGTGGGGGGCTGTTTAGCTTGGCCTGGGCTCCCAGGGGCGCCTCACACTTTCCGCCCCTGGCTGGGACGCAGGGCAGCGGCCCGAGGCTGAGTCACGGCCGAGAGAGGGGAGGGAGGGGCCGGGACTCCGTCCCTCCCCCAGGCGGGGATCCCGGGTCAGCCCGGGTGAGGGCCAGGGCCACCCTGGCACCGCCCAATGTGGTCCAACAGGTTGAGCTGGTGTCCCGGGGAGCCACCTGCTGGAAAGGGAGGGAGCCCCCCGCGGAGGGGGCTGGGGCAGGGGAAGCGAGTCCCCAGTCCCACCCGGTGGCCCGTGGCAGAACTTGGCCCGAGGTGCCCAAATTTGATTGTTTCACACCGGAGGGAGGCTCTCGGGGGCGCCGCACTGCGGGCCCGTTCGGGAGGCGCTCTCCTTGCAGGGCACCTTCCTCACCTGGGGGCACTGGAGCTCGCACCCTCGTTCCCTCCAAACCCCACGCCCGAACACGGGACCCTCCCCGCCCGGGTCTCGGACTCCTCATCGAGAAGCCCCTCCTTCCCAGAGACGCGGTTTCTCCACTTCGGACCCGGTGAGGAGGAGGCGGGGAGCCCGGCGAGCGCGGCCTCCCCCTCCGTGCGATCCGCCCCTCCCCTCCGACAAGGCCAAGGCCGCGGCCGCGGCGACGGCTGCAGCGCGGGGGCCGCTCGCCCACGGCCGAGCCCTCCCCGCGGGCGCCGTCACGCGTGGGGAGGGACGCTGGGCTCCCGCAGCCCAACGCCCCCGCTCCCTCCGAGGGGGCGGATGGGGCGCAGGGGCTGGAGCCGAAGGCCGGGGGGCGCCCCCGCCCCCTCCCTCCCGGGGCCCTGACCTGATTATAGCCGCTCCCGGGACCCCCCAGCTCCGCGCCCGAAGTCCCCGCCTCACCCCACCCTGCCCGTCTTCCACCTCTCACCCCCGCCCCCGCCGAGGGCCGACCCCACGGAAGCCCCTCTTGGAGGAGCGGGAGCCTCGGATGGGGGTGCTCGGCTCTCGGGCCGCTGTGGACACTGCCCCCTCCCCCTCCTCCAGCTTTGGGTCCGGCCCCTCGGCTCCGTCCCCTCCCTGCCCGGCGCGGGGCGGGGCCCAGCGGGGACGGGCGTGGGCCCAGGCCAATGGACGGCCGGGGCGCCGGGGCGCCGGGCGGGGAGGAGCGGCGGCCCGGCCGGCAGGGGGCGGGGCGGGGCCCGGGTTAAGGTGGACTGCGGGAGATGCGGCCCGGGGAGAGCCGGGGGCTGCAGCGGGGAGAGGGGAGAGCGCGGCCCGGGGGCGGGAGGGACTCCCGCGGCAGGTGAAGGGAGAGGGAGCAGGAAAGAGGGGGCAGAGGAGGGTAGGACAGCCTCGGAGAGCAAAGTAAGAGCTTGGACGGAGGGAGCGAAAGAGGAGGGAGGGACCGGTCTGCGCGCTGCCGGGACTGGCCGGACCGAGGGGTTGAAGTTTATGTCCTTATTGGGAGGAGGGAGGGGGCCCGGGGGGCGGGTGAGAAACCAGGAAGTGACAGAGGGTGTTGCTAAGGGTTGAGGGGGGAGTCTGGGGGGTGGCCGGGGGCGGGGGGAGGGCGGGAGGGATGGGGGGAGAGCGAGCAGGAGGACAGGTGAGACAGCAGGACAGGTGAGGCGGGCCCCGAGGGGGGGCGGGTGGGAGCCAGGTGAATGTTCGGTTCCCGCGGCCGCGGGGGGGGCGGGCGGCAGGAGGAGGCCGAGGGCCGCGGAGGAGGAGCCCCCCAGCAGAGAGCGGCGAGCCACTGACCGCGGCCTTCTGACCAGGACCGGCGCAGGGCCCCGAGCCCCCGGGCCTGGCGGGGGACGCGCTTCTCCCCACACACTGTGCCTCGGCAGCTCCAGCCGGCGGGCCCAGCGGCGGAGAGGTGAGTGCACCCCCTTCTGTCTCCGCCTCGGGGTCCCCTAGACGCCAGCGCACTGCGGTGCCCTTCGCCCGTCCTGTGGGTGGGACCCCCGCGCGCGGACCGCGTTCCCGCCGCCCCGGGTCGCGGCGCCTTCCCCGGGTCGCGGCCCCGGGACCTGGTCCTCACTGGGGGGAAAGGTAGAGCGCGGCGGCCGCTCCCCGGGCAGGGCGGAGGGTCCCCAGAAACTTTCCCTGCACGTCAGGGACCAGACCGGCCGGCGGCTCCGGCGCGGAGCGCTGCCCCGTCTCCCGCGGGACGTGCGGGAGACCCTCGACCCGATCGGCGGAGGAAAAGGAAGCGCCGTCGGGCTCTAACTAGGACAGCGCGCTCCCCCTCCCGCGCCCCCTGGCGCTGTGGGTTGGACCCGAGCCAGTTGGGGGGGCGCAGGAGGAACCGCGGCCGGGGGGAAAGTTACCAGCTCGACTATTCGGTTTCTCGCGCGTCCCGAGCCGCGCTCCCTCCGGGAGTGGGGCTCGGCGACGGCCTCCGAGCGACAGGGAGCCCCTCTCTCCGCCGTCCCTCCGTTCCTCGCCCTTCCTCAGCCTCTAGTCCCGCCGCCACCTTCCCAAAGCCAGCTCCGGCCCTAGAACCCAGAGTGGCAGTGGGTGACTGGGAGGGATTCCGCCCACCACCCGCACCCCGCCGGTTCGCGCGCACCTGCCCCTGCCCAGAAAGGGGGTCGCCACTGTGTTGTAGAGCCTACGGTCAGCGCTGCTGGGGGAGAGCTGCCCTTCAAAGGGGTGGGGGGCGCTGCTTTCCAGTTCCAGCTTTCTTTCCTCCCACCCCACCCCAAGTCAGCAAGCGACGTGTCCTGGCCAGGGCGGGGGCGGGGTGGCGGGAGTGGGGGGGCGGCGTGGGCAGCGGGTTGTGCCCGGACACGTGCCTGCCCAGGCGCCCCGGCCCTGCTGGTGTTTGGAGAGAGGGCGGGTCCCCTGCCCCCCGCCCGCACAACCCCCACGTATCAAAGGGCGGCTGAGACGTGGTGAGACCTCGGGGCGCCCCGGGGGGGGGGGCGGGGAGCCTGGGTCCGGAGCAGGGGAGGGGCAGAGGCGCTGGTGCTAGCTGACCCACAGGAAACGAGCACTGCTGACCTAGTTTGGGACACCGGAAGTGGGTGCTGGAGAGAGGGGGAGACCAGCAGGCTGTCCTGGCTTCCGGGCCAGGTGGAGGGCGTTCTTGAATTGACCCCCACCCTAATGCCTTAGAGACCCTGAGCTGCAGCTGAGAATGGGAATGAGTCAGCGCAGCTATTTCCCCTTCCCCCAACTTATTCCTAGAGGAGGGAGACAGTTTATCAGGGGCAGGGGTAGCCAGATTGGGCACTGAAGGGTTAAACCAGGATGGGAACTCTCTGTCCTTTGAAGATGTATGTATATGTGTGGGGGTGAGGCCTGGAGGATTATGGGGTTGCCTCGTGCTCTCCCCCCACACACACACCAACTGGTTTGGTCACCCCTGTACCTGCCTGGCACTGCTGGGAGTGCTGGCACGAAGTGGGCATCAGGTTGGGAGGGGAGAGTGGGCATAAGGAGCATTGTGCTGGTCTGGAGAGGAACATATTTGTAACTGAGTTGGGTGGCAGTTAGTGTTTCTTCTTAGTGGTGACTGGGAAGAAGGACAGGGGGCTCCCTCTGGAGCAGCTGATGAAACAAGAAGAAATCTCTGTCATGGCCTCCTGTCCCTGGCCCCCGGGACCCCAGCTTCCCCAGTGTTCCTCTGTTACATGGTTGCTGTGGGCACAGTGCAGCCTGCTGGTACCCCCAGACACTGTCCCCTCCCTTGGGTACCACACCCAAGGTTGGACCTTAGCACAAGGGTCAGGAATGGGTTAAAGCCAACAGAAAGGGGCTCTGGGGAAGAAAGAAGGTAGCGCCCACCAGGCTTAGATGTCTAGGAGAGAGGCCTGCTCAACTGGGGCGCTCTCGTCACTACTCAGCTCTGGCTGATGTGCACCCCAGTGTCTGGGACAGGTGCTGACCTCTTCTCCCCTCCCTGTGGTGCCCCCTGGCACCCAGGGCCCCCAGCTCCTCCTTGGCCTAGTGCCTGCCCCAGGAGGGCGCGGCAGGCGCGGGGGCTGGGCTAACAATGCACCATCAGGCCCTTTGTGTGCTTGCACTTGGCACCCTGGGGAAGGATGGGGGAGGGAGGCCCAGCGGGCATGGGGGCAGAGTGCCCCTGAGGGGACAGTGAAGGCTGGATGAGAGCAGAGAATGAAAGCAGGTAGAAAGGAAAGGGAAGTAGGTCAGATAGGGTGCTAGCCCCCCATTCCAAGCCAAGGCTGAAAGAAGCAGCCTGTGATTCTATGGCTGCCCAGATGGCATTATGCTGCCTGAGGCACAGCCAAGGACTGGGCATTTGAGGTCAGAAGTCACTGCCTAGGGGACTCTTGAGATAGAAGAGGCCTGGCCTGGTGCTGCCTACTTCTTGGTGGCTGAAAGACCCAGTTCTGGCCCAAGGCCGAGGCCCCAAGATGGATAGAGAATGGACTCCAGGCAGGGCACTGCCCTCTAGTAGAAGCCTCTGGGCCTGCTTCAGGGCTTCCTGCCTCTGGCCTGCTTGGTTCCCTGACCTTCTGAGCGTTAGGACTACTCTGCCACCAGGCCTTGCGGCCTATGCCTGTTTTGGCCTAGGGCTGAAGAGGAGGGTGAGGGAGGAAGGTGGGGACGAATAGGACCCTGGCATGGGGTGTGCCTGTCCTGGCCTCTTCCCCCTCCTTCTGCTGAGTAAACTCGTGAGTAAACTTGACGTTTTGCCCGGACAGTTTGAAGTTGCCTCGCGGCCCCCCCACCCCCAGTCCTGCCAACATACAAGCGGCCAGGCGCCAAGGCGGGCCTGGGGGACTGGGGGGAAGGGGTTAGGACTACTGAAGTGCACCATCAAGGGCTTTAGAGGAGCAAGAAAGACCCCCTACCCAGCCAGACTCAGGTCTTGCCTAGGGCCTCTAAGCATCTGTGTTAGAGCCTTGGGAAGCCCAAGCAAAGTGGCCTCGAAGCAGAGCCTGTGCCCACTTCTGACCTCCAATCCCAGTAAGGAAAGGCACCCAGCTGCCACCTGGCCCCTGAGTTCCCACCTCTAATGTTTACAGGCCTCCTGACACAGGGGGAAGCTCCCCTTAGCAAATCCCACTGAGGGACTAGAGAGCTGCCCTCTTAATTCTCTCCCACAGCCCGAGGTGGGGGAAAGGTTGGCATCTCAGCCCTCTCTTTGAAGAAGCCTCCCAATTGCCATGGTCGCCACCCTGGAGGATAGGCCCTGGGGGTTAGCGTCCTCATTTGCCAGCACAATTTCTTGACTTCACACCTGGACCTGACCCCACACGTACCTCACTCCACCAAACTCCCCTTAGACCTGGCCCTGATCTCCCCTTCCTCTGCCTGCTGGCATCCCAGAACAAGGCAGCCCTCAGAACTCCCCAGCCAGCAACTACCTGTATCAGACCCAGGGATTCGAGTGCCCCAAACTAAAAAGAGCTAGTAGCAGGCAAGCTGAGCTATCACTTGACATCACTGATTACTCTGTTGCCTCCCCAGGCCACCAGAATGGCAGGGGG